>VZTM01027173.1:5065-21474 GCA_013400555.1 Jacana jacana | reverse complement strand
TGGTCGCCGGTGGGATCTGAGAGGGCGGGAGCTGCCACGCGGCGCTGCGTGCCGGTGGACACGCGTGTTTTGCGTGTTCATGGCAAGGACATGTCCACGTACCTGCAGGAGCATGTGCAGAGGGAAAGGCGGCCACGGGGATTTCGGGAGAGCGCAGCCTGGGCCTGTATGGCAAGTTCACGAGAGGAGGGAGAGCTCGTGTGTACACGTGCATCAGCGTATTGATGCAAATACAGCCACGTATTTGCAACTAGAAAGTGCTGTAAAAGCTGAGTGTGATGGATGTGCAATAACAGGTCAGCGTGAGAACAAGGGGTGAAGAAGGGGAGAGGGATTTCGGTGAGGAGATCTCCCTGCCATCATCCTATGGGCGCCTGTGGGTCCCCGTCACCAAGCCGGGCCCTCACCTGCTCAGATTTGATGTGCTCTGATGTTTGAAAGACGTCAGGGTAAGAAGGACGCTCAAAAACTCGATCTAAAGCTTCCAGCTGCTGCTGGGTGAAAGTGTCGCCACGAAGGTGCTTCCGCAAACTGTCCACGCTGCTCTGGGAATCTCCGTTGGGAACTGAGCCCTCGGATACATCTGCAGGGCACAGACAGAGAAAACAGGGAGTTAGCACCACCCTGGCTCGGATCAACGAGGGGTGTGGGACAAGGACAGAACGGGAAGGAGTTGGGGTCCTCTGCTTCCACACAGGGAGCTGTGCCTCTCCTGCGGGAAGGGGACACTGCAGGGTCCAGAGGGAAGCCCCCTCCTGACTGCTGGAGTGGCCGGGCTGCTTCCATGGGCTCCCGGGGACTCTGCTGCCCCGGGGAGGAGTGAGGCTGTGGAGAATGGTGCTCAGCTCGGAGAGATGAGTTGCGGTTCTGCTGATTTGCAGTGTTAAAAATTGCCAAATCTCCATTGCTGAGCATAAAATGGGAGCAAAGCACAGCGATTAGCATCGCTAGAAGGCGACCGGGGAGGCAGCTGGCAGAGGAACCGGAGTACTGGGGATGGACCTGTACTGGAGAGGGCTGAGGAAGCCTGGCATGGAGAAAAGGCTCTCTCTTACAGCTTGGAAGGGAGTCAGTCTCTGTTGTAGCTCCCCAGACCCAATAGAAGTTCTCTCTCTTGTTACCATTTCCTTCTCATCTGATCTCATACCCCAGATGAGTCTTTTGTCCCCCTCAGATAACAGGAACCATCCTGCTTCTGACTCCATGTCTCTCCAGAGACAAGACAGGTCTCCTTGTGGAGTATCTGGGGGTTTCTGTTCTGATCTCTGTCCCATTCTCCTACGTGGACCTTGTGATTTATCACAGCCCGTATCCCTGTTATAAAACTCCCTCCAAAATGAGATGAATCTTTGTCTGTGCCTGTCCCCCTTCCTATACAAAATTAATTCCTTTTATACAAACCCTATTCCTACTCACTGGGAATCGGCCTTCCTGGCATTGCTTTGTTCTGACTAGGGAAAAAAAAAGCCATTTTCTGGTGGAAGCATCACCAGAAGCACATCTCTGTAGCTGCTACAGCCCCCTGAGACAGCCCAGTCCTGCTGCAGTCCCTCCTGCCACCTTCCAGGTCTCTGTCTCTCTTGTGCCATCTCTTACAGCCCGCTCCTCCCCTCCCAGGTGAGTCCATATCAATGCCCTGCCCTGTCCAAAGTGACCCTTTCCCTGTGACAAACCATCTTATCACCCACTTGTTGGGGTTGGGGTTGGGTTTTTTTTCCCCTCTGTTATCCCCCTACTCAAATGAGGTGCATTTATCTCGGTTATAACCCCTTTTTATCTGCAGTGAGTGAGTCTCCTGCTATTAGCATCTGTCACATCCAAGGTGAGTCTGTCTGTTATAACCTCCTGTCCCAGCTGAAGTGAATCTTCCTTTGTCATAATCCCTCATCTCATCTGAGGCAAGTCTGCTCATTACAATCTTCTCCAACTGTGCTGAGTATCTTTCTGCTGTCACCTCTCAGCCTAACTTTGGTGAGACCGGCTATAATCCCCTGTCTCATCCGTGCTGATATACCTCCCTACCCTTCATGCCGAATCTCCACCTACTGTGCTTCATCAGACACGAGCCTGACTGTCTTATCACCCTGTCTAACCTAAAATCAGGTTCTCCCTCTTACGCTGCGACGATCTTCCTGCCTTTTCACTATTATTCCTCAGACTTCAGCCTTTCTCGGTGGTTTCCAGGCTGTAAATCTCAGGAACACACTGCCCATCAACAAAGCCACTGGGGGATCCCCCCAGACCTTTTCCCTCCTGGGAAATGACGCTCCCAGGAGCCGGGGGGGGCGTTCACTGTGCCACAGCCTGAACCACGCCGCTCCCCCCAGCTTCATCTTTTGGCTTGTGGATGGTGCCAAGATGGGTGTTTTCCTGGCACAGTTAATGCCCAACTGGTGGCCCAGAGTTATAACTGAGCCTGCCTCCTTCTGGCTATGAGATATATCCGTTTATAGGTGATTATATGATATGATATAATCAATAGTACATTATATACAGTAACGTAGTACAGTACCACTCGCAAGACCGTAGAAAATATTACATATTGATTTGTCCCAGCCAGCAGCCTTCCCTCGAGCAGCCCCTTCTCTCTTTCTTTTCCACCCCAAGCCAGAGCAGGGCTCTTTAGTGGCGTTTTCTCTGTCTCCTTGTGCTTTTTCATGGAGGGGAAAATCCTCACGTTCCTGAAAGCTGGCGTTCATGGCAGATTTGACTAAGGGAAAGCAAAGCTAAGAGTGGGCTTGGTGGACTGGGCTTTTACAGCAGGGGGTAGCTTTCAGGAGGACTAGGGTAGCTCAAGGCCCACGCTCCCAATTCCAAGTCAGCACCTCTCTCTTCTCCTCCCTGCAGAAAGCTGGCACCGAACTCCTGGGTCCAGGCTCAGGTAGAACAAGAATAATGTGTTTTCCTGTATCAGCACTTGTCTCACCCTCTCTGCAGCCTGGGAAGCTGCCTTTGAGGATTTTTCCCACGCGTGTCAGTCAGTGGCACGTGGCTGCAGATCACGAAACTGGCACTCTTTGGGTCCTGCATCACCCTACGCGCCCGAGCCGCCGCTTTGAGTGTTTGAGTTTCAGGGACGGCGGCCCCTGCGCTGCGCCTGGCGTTCGGGGTGAGTGGACGGGTGTTCACATAGAGGGTGCAACTGCTGTGGGGTGTCATTAAGGCAGGTTTTAGCCTTTAGCGAGGTGCCCCGGGTGGTTACACAGGTCAAGAGCACCCGTGCACATGTATTCACAATTCCTGCCTGCCCGCAGAGCCCCGTGCACGCGTGTGCCCCGCGTGTGCCTTTGTGTGAAGAAGCCGAAAGCCCAGCTTTCCCAAGTCGCTGTAGGAGCCTCTTTTCCTTCATTTATTCAGGGGCCCTTCAGATCTTGACAAATCTGTCACTCTAAATTTGCGAGAGATTATGGTGCTCTCTCCCTAGCACGGAGAGAGGTGATATATGATATCTGCTGCCCCTATTGATTGCCTGATCTGGTGGCAGAGGGCTGGCGAAATGAACTTGAAATGAACATCATGCCTCAACTCATTGTGCGTATAATACACTACTTAATCCCACATTTTTCAGCCGCTATGGAATTCAATTGATCAATCATGTCCCTCTGATAGTACTGTTTTAGGGGTTATTGCTGCTCTGCTCGCTGACCTTTTTATTTATTTATTTATTTGCACCGGCGTGTGCGTGTGTGTGCACGTAAAGTGCGTGTCTGGATTTGGGACCAGCTGATAAGAAAAGGCCTCTATCATCGGTGGGAAGTGAAAGAAAAGCAGGAAGGGAGGAGAAAGGGAAGGAACGGGGACAGATAAGGAATCGGAATGATCAACTCAAGCAAATAGATAGGGAGGGGTGGAAAAGTTGTAAGGAGAAAGGCAATGCCCTGGGTTTGGTGGGAGTTCTGGGTGGTTTTGGGGTGTGCTCTGCCAGGGCCTAGGCTTTAAAATCTACAAAAGAAAAGAAACTTTTGACAGAGGCCAGTAGGCCACCATCAAGGTTGGAGCTTGGCTAAAGAGCTTGCGGCAGTACTGGTGAACATAATGGTAGGGCACACAAATCCTAAGCTTCACAGAGCTGCAATGTCAGCTGTGTATGTGGGGTTTCCTTATGAAGGGGAGAAAGTTTCACAGAGATGATCCTGAAAGACAGATTTTTATGCCTTGTGGTGCTACCACTGAGACATTCATGGTCGTGGATCATTATATTTTCTTCAAAACCAAAGGACTGGAAATTCCCCGTGTTTGTTTCCTGGTGTCAAAACATACAGAGGAGGCATTTTCATTTTTGCCCTGAAACTGCAAGGAACAGACACTTCTATCTGGTTTTAGATCAAATTCTCATCTCATGGCTCTGTGTGATGGACACTCAGGAGAAGCCTCAAGTATCGTAGTACACAGGTACCAGAGCTGAGAACTGCATGGCCATGAGAAAGGTGTCAGGAAGGAGCACAGAAGACTTTGGGAAAGGGACGGTGTCCATCAAAGGGTTGTGAGTGAAAGTGAAGGGAGATCTCATGGGGAAAACTGGTGTTGGAAAAGACTAGGAGATCCCAGGAGGAATGGCACCATCGTGGGAAACAGCCCACTGATGAAGAATGGTGTTGGAAATAAAAGCTTAAGGGATGGGGATTTGCCAAGAAAGCAGCTCTTGGAAGGCTTCAGCTGCAGGATAAGTCTGGGGATGCCACTAGGACAACTGCACTTGCTGTACCATTAGGAAGCATCACCTTTCCCAGTTCCCCTTTGACTGGTGAGGGTAACTCTGGGATACCATAACACAGGGACACCTTTCTCTTAAACCAGAAGGACCTTAACAAATAGCTTGAGAGGTGAACCATGGCCTCGGTCACCGTGTCCCTCACAAGAGCACACAGTCACTGTCAGCGTGAGTGGGACTGGCCTCGCACATGTGACAGGAAACATCCCTCCTCCCGAGGGGCTGCCGATGTTCAGCGCGAACCTTCGACACCAGACACAGAAAGGCTCCACAGGGGTGTCACAGGAGTCTCCTGACAGATAACAAGGAAATGCTGTACCAGAGGACACAGGAACAACCTTAACTACAGCTGACATGGAATATGTCCATTAAATAGCTCCAAACCAAAGAGATGTTCCCAGGTCTGGAAGCCACAAGGGCACCATCGTGGACAAGTGGGACAAAGCAGCAGAACAGCGTTACTTCCCTGCCTACAGGTGACAGAGAGCCCCCTTGGTCAGGGTGGGATAGAGCCACCTCACCAAATCATTCTGAAGTATTGCTGATGTAGAAAGACCTTTGTGGCACAGAAACACGTAGGAGGGTGACGAGAAGCCACGCAGCTGCCACTCAAACATGGAGGTTCTCTGCCCTTTCGGGGCAGGGTCTGTTACTGCCCCGTGGTGCGTCTGCCCACTGCCTCCAGGTCCCCGACCTCAGCTGGGGCCCGGCAGCACTACCAACCAAAACCAGAGGCGTAATAAAAGCCAATGTGACTGGCATGAGAAGTGCCAGCCAGGTGACACAGCAGAACCCATCTAACTGTCAAAGCCTCCCAGGGAAACGCATCCGTCTGACGCAGCGGCGCAGAGCCTCCTGCTGAAACGCCATCCCTCCTCACCAGCCAGGTCACCCTGCCCTCTCCTGCCCCCTGCCTTTGTCACCGTCCCCGCTGGGGGGGACGACAGAGCAGCCCTGTCCCACTCTCTGGGCACTCCCGACTACGTGTGCTGCCCTTTCCCGAGTCACCCTTTGTGTTAAGGGTTGCTCTTTGCCTTTATCTGATTTTCCTTCTCTTTTTTTCCCCCTCTGATGTGTTCCCCGTGTCCCCCCGCGCAGCCCATGACCTGTCATGCAGCTTTCCTGGCCGTCCCGGGGGGCCTTTCCCTGCACTGCCAGTTGTTGCAGTTTCAAACTCAATTGTTCTCCTCGGTACTGAGGCAAATGGAGTCATTAATTACCTTCTATCGGCTGGGCCGAGTTCAGAACGCGATCGATAGCCAGCGCTTGTCATTCACAGCAGCCAGCCCCGTGCAGACCCTCCCGCTGCATTCGGGAAGGAGCCCAGGGCTATCCTTCCCGGGTTTCAAACCCTGGCATCGAGCTCCCGCTGGGAATAGCAGACCTCCCGCATCCCTGTCTGAGCTGACCCCCCCACCCCCAACCAAGGGAGAAGTCGGGGACAAAGACCTGGGCTGGGGGGAGCGGATCACACGTATTCAGATGGTTAGAAGCGTTTGGGAACAGTGGGCTGGTCTGCACAGAATCACAGAATCTCAGGGATTGGAAGGGACCTTGAAAGCTCATCCAGTCCAATCCCCCTGCTGGAGCAGGAACACCTAGAGCAGGTCACACAGGAACGCCTCCAGGCGGGTTTGGAATCTCTCCAGAGAAGGAGACTCCACACCCTCCCTGGGCAGCCCCTGCCAGTGTTCCCTCACCCTCACCCTGAAGAAGTTTTTCCTCATATTTAACTGGAATCTCCTGTGTTCCAGCTTGCACCCATTGCCCCTTGTCCTGTCATTGGACATCACTGAGAAGAGCCTGGCTCCATCCTCCTGACACTCACCCTTTACATATTTATAAACATTCATGAGGTCACCCCTCAGTCTCCTCTTCTCTAAGCTAAAGAGACCCAGCTCCCTCAGCCTTTCCTCCTATGGGAGATGCTCCACTCCCTTCATCATCTTGGTAGCCCTGCCCTGGTCTCTCTCCAGCAGTTCTCTGTCCTTCTGGAACTGATGGGCCCAGAACTGGACACCATATTCCAGATGGGGTCTCACCAGGGCAGAGTAGAGGGGGAGGAGAACCTCTCACAACCTACTATCCACCCCCCTTCTGATACATCCCAGGATGCCAAGCTGATCCAGGCTGGCTGTCATGATGTTTCTAGAGACTCTATTTGCATCCTCAATGATTATCAAACTAATACCGTGCTCCTCACTGTAGGGACAAGGGCAAGAACCAGCAGCCTTAATCTGGTGATCTTTTCACCTGTAGAACTTTCTCGCCTTACTCAGTAGGGTTTGGAAGAGGAAGGCTGTAAAATTTGGTTGATGTTTCCTTTTGGGAGAATGTTTGCAGCCTTTTGGGCAACGTGAGAGGTGTCATCTCAAGTGGTATCTCTGGTTCTGTATTTCAGCACGTGGTAGTGCTGCAAGGATTGTCAAGGCTTTGATTGTGGTAATGGAACTGGTGGGAAGAAAGATGAACCTGAAATGTGGGTGGCAAGGATCCCAAGTGAGTGCAAGATAGAATCATAGATAGAACCAGAGAATCATAGAATCATAGAACGGTTTGGATTGGAAGGGACCTTAAAGAGTTCCAACCCCCTGCCCTGGGCAGGGACACCTCCCACCAGAGCAGGTTGCTCCAAGCCCCATCCAGCCTGGCCTTCAACCCCTCCAGGGATGGGGCAGCCACAGCTTCTCTGGACAACCCGTTCCAGTGCCTCACCACCCTCACAGGAAAGAATTTCATCCTGAGATCTCATCTAAATCTCCCCTTGTTCGGTTTAAAACTGTCACCCCTCCTCCTATCACTCCAGTCCTGGATAGAGTCCCTATCTCAAGGATAGAGATGACAGAGCGTGGCGGGGGCTGGCAAGGTCCAGCAGTGCATCGAGAAGGAATCTTATCAGGGATCTACCCCGTGAGAGTGAAAGAAGATATGGAACAAGTTCAGGTTATGTACAGTATCCTGTAAAAATAGGGATAGCAGGAGATGAGTGCTGGAGGAATATCCCCTCCGGGAAGCCTATCAGCCTTTGTGAACTCTGCAGTTGTTGAGATTCCTGTGTCCTTTTTCCTCAAGGGAATCCACAAGCCTGAATCTGAGCTTGTTAATTGATGGAACTGTGCCGGTCCTCGCGTCTCTGTGATTTAAGTGCGTCACTGACACATAAACAGTGTGTGCTTGTTCCTCACGAGCTCAGGCTCAGAGCAGAAAGGGTCAGAAACAAAGGGATTTTATGTTTTGAAAGGTGTCTATAGCTCAGAGGAGGAATCGGTGAGCAAGGACGGCCACTCACGCAGGGAAAGCGAGCCTGCCTGGCTGAGGAAGAGTGGGATGTGAGCGGTGCCTGACACCTGGGGGGCTGCAGTACGGCAGAGGAACTCTGGTGGGGCAGGGACGGGCAGTGCAGCTCTGATGCGGGGCTTGCACGAGCGAAAATGGCAATGCTCAACGAGGATGTCAATGAAATGAATTGTGTGTGCAAATGGGTAATGAACTGTGCACTCAGATCTGTCTTGGATTATCACAGGAGCATGCAAATGTGCGTTTAAGGAGGTGTGTGTGTGTGTGTGTCTGTGTGCCTATGAAAATCATCTGTATTTACTCCAGCATCTAAGCCTAGGATTGCAAATTCAGGCTGGAGCATCTAGGAAACTACGTCTCTACAGACTTAGGTTTGGGTGTTAGTCGTAACCAGCGCATCCAGCCTCACCCAGTATACCAGTAAAGGCCTTCCCAGGTGCTAGGCTGCGAGTGGCGGGCTCACACGCGTGTGCAACACATCCCACAGCACGTGGGGGTGGGCAGGTGAGGTGTGTTAGCCCGGGGAGTCAAAGCCCGTGCCAGCGGTCGCTGTGGCTGTGTGACCTTTGGGTGTGCTGGAGGTGGGTGGACGTATTCTGCTCTCAGCCAGGTGGTTGCAAACACACTATTCCCCTTACCTTGGAAGAGGCACTGGGGATTTTATACCACTGTAATGAGGGACGGGGTGTCCAGTGTCTCTTACTAGCACTACTGGGCCTGACTTGTAGCCAGGCAGATAGAAACGTGGCCGCCTCCAGGACCCAGAGTATACTTGCTTTGTTTCTGCTGGCGGAGGAGTGAAGCGGCACCGTCACACAGTGGGCCACATCCCCCAGTTAGCCTAAATCCAAAAGTCATTCCCTGATTTACACATCCTGAAAGTTATCCCAAGGGTGGTCCTGATTTACGCTCTTGCGGCCTTCGCAACGTTGCCTCGGCAGAGCCTTCAGGGGAAGCAGGGGCGCCGGGAGCTGCGCTGGTCCCTCTGCCCAGGGCGGAAGATACTCTTAGCACCCTCCGTGTGACTTAGCTCCCTCCTCTCACCTTCCTAACCCCGTTTGTTGGGGAGCTGCTTCCCGGCAGGATCCCCCTTGGTGAGCAGCTCCAAAAAGGGTGGCTTTTGTTAGCTCCGAAGGACAGAAGCAACGCAAAAAATTACATCGCATGCAGCCCTAACTATGCTTGTTTAGAGAAACTGCTTGCATTTATGAAGTCTTTGGTGCGGAAAGCAGGGTTGCAAATGACTGCATCAGAGCGACAGTAAAGGCCATTAATTTCCTGTTATGTTTTCCTGTGTTGGGGGCTTTATTAATTTAATTTTACACTGTCGAACAACAGCGAGCGCTGACACCGCCACACTTGGAGGGTTGTATTTTTTTTCTCAAGCAGTGCTTTGCCTGACATGCAAATCAACACCGCTATCAGGACGGCTGGAGACAAGGGAGGGAGCGGGGAGCTGGGCTGTCCCCATCTAGCCCCATCTCCCAGTTTCTGGGAGATCCCTGCCGTTCCAGTGGAGCACGCCGGCACTGGAGAGGCCGCTAGGGCTCAGCAGATGTGGATGGGGCCATGGACACCTCTAATGCACAGCCTAGAAAATAGGGATTCCTCTCTAACCTGCTGGGTTCCATTGGCTTGGTCCCCCGCTAACACGCTCCTTAATACCTCCTTCCTTTCCATTCCCCTTGCTCTAGACCCTTCCTTCCTTTCATTCCACCTTATTTTCCCCTCATACAAGCTTCTATCTTAACCTCCCACGCCCAAGAACCTCAGAACATGCCCCTGAGCCAGATGCTAGTGAATCATGTTGTTGGAAGCCCTTCTGAGTCAGCACTAAACCGGTGCTCAAGCAGAGTGTTTTTAGAGCTGCCATTTTTGACGTGCCGTAAAACAAAGGCTCCAATCACTCAGAGTCATTAAAATTCCCATGGCATTTTTTTGCAAGAGTGCAGACATTAACCTGGCTGTCCTGAACAAAATCCAGCCTGAGTGATTACCCACAGCATATCTTAATTCTCCTGTGGTTTCATTTGGACATGGCACAGCAAAATTTCACTGTTGATGCTCTGTATTGTTCAACATCTGCTGTGGTCCACCCGAGAGTCAGCTACATTTCAGCAGTAAATGAGATCTTCCGAATGGGAGGGTTAATAAACAGTGTATTATACAGGATGGGTAATTGCAAGATGCTGTGCAATGAAAGAGCTGGGATCTGCTAGGATTCTCACCATCCTCATTCCTGTAATAACTGTGAAGCATTAGTGAAGTCATTTGGACTCTTTCTGCTTCAACTCCTGTAAAGGCCCTCACTGATACCTGAAGGATCCTATACTCATACGACCTCTAGATGTTACATGTCAGAGAGATGTTCCAAACTGTAAGAAACAAGAGGTTTCAGTCCTGAAACAAGAGGGGTAGCAATCCATTGCACAAACAAGAGAGGGTTGTGCAGACAAGAGCCATAAGTATCTTTGAGGATTGGCTAGTGGGGATTTTTTTATAATTCACTAGGATTTAGTAAAGTTGTCCCAAACTCCAGGATGGTTCTGATCTGCTGCAAGGTCAAGTCTTCTATTCAAGGCCTACCTCTTCCTGCCCCAAAGCGAAAAATCAGCAGCTCCTTTGGGAAACCAAGCACAGAATTGTACCTGTCCTTTCTCACAGCCTTTCCTAAAGCATCTAAGAGAGGACTAGAAGGCACTCAAGACGTGATGGACATTTCATACATAGATGCCTACAAACCTGTTCCCATGCAGATCCCCTGGTTTAAAAGCAGAATAACACCTCTAGGCTCCCCAAAAAAGGCAGAGCCAGTGAAATAAACACTGACCTACTCTACATCCAAATGGAAACAGCAATACCCATGCCCCAGCTCCTGTCCTGGCACTGTGGTCCTGTGTGTTTGGGTTGTACCTTGAACCTGATGGGATGTAATCAGTAGGATGCTTGGATGGATGAAGGAAAAGCAAAGGAGGAATATAGAATCATAGAATCATTCAGGTTGGAAGAGACCCTTGGGATCATGGAGTCCAACCATCAGCTCTAATCTACAAAGTTCTCCCCTACACCAGATCCCTCAACACCACATCTAATCAACTCTGAAACACATTCAGGGGTGGGGACTCCACCACCTCCCTGGTCAGCCCATTCCAGGCTCTGACCACTCTCTCTGGGAAGAATTCTTTCCTAATGTCCAGCCTAAACCCACCCTGCTGCAGCTTACAGCCATTCCCTCTCATTCTAAGAGGACCTAGATATTATTTTTAGGTCCTTTGATGAAACTCTGATATTTTAAAGGGCCTTAAAATGGCCATGACTTGCATTTGACACCTAATTGAAGTGTTCTTTATTTTATCTTATTGATGCATGGAGAAAATCACCATCAAAGAATCTTCAGTGGAGACCAGCAGAAGACAGACAGACCTGTCTGCTGTGTCTCTACAGACAGGTCTCTGTAACTGCTTCTTTCGGGCCATCTCCTCTTCACAGAGTTGCCCCCATAAGCAAGGTCTTAGTGCTTAGCCCACCCCCTGCAGGCCAACACAAAATGCTGTTCGTTTCAGGTCTTGCTTGGCAGCCACGGAGGTAGCTGGAGGAAATCCAGCATTCCCCAAAAGGGCCTTAAAATGTTCACAAATAGCATTTTAATTTAATGCAAGTGCTTGTGGCAAAATTAAGCACGCTTTTTTCTCACTGTGGTCACCTCCACTATGGCGACCTCCACACCTTGTCTCACCTCTGCCCTTATCTCTCCAAGCAGGACTCTCAGGAGCTAATCGCCTGCTGAGATCTTGTTGCTTCCCCTCACTGGGATCCAGTGAAACAAGGCTGGAGGATCTGATGCTATCACTTAGGGAACCAAAGAGCTCCCGCTTTCCTTCCCAACAACAGCAGCACCCCCTTTTTGGGGAGGAGGAGTGGTTTCTCTCTGTCCCTGACTGACAACAAGGTGCTTAGTGTTTTCCTTCAGCACAAGAAGACGCCCCTCTACAGGAATGATTTCCATCTAGGAACAGCAGGCAGCACTTAGCATTACATTGACGTAGACTGGGGAGTGCAGAGATAGCCAAATTAGGAGCTAATTGGTGCGCTGGGGATTGACTGTTGGGCTCCCTTGGGCTGCTGTGATGTGCTGGGATAAAGAGAGAGGGAGAGAGGAGAAAAAGAAAGGGAGAGAGGGAGCGGGAGCCATCCTCTGCGGAAAGGTTGGGATTCCTGAGGCCGCCGCTGCCTGGTGCTGTCAAGGTCAGCAGGTTCGGGTTCACTGAACGGTCAGGATGGTTTGAATTACTGGCACCGCCTGACGATTCCTCCGCTCATCGCCAGCCGCCTTCCAGTGCCGGCACTGGGATGACGCTCCCTGGCCACGTGCTGCGCTCCCCCGGGGGGCACGGGGGATGCTCTTGTTGAGAGCATTTGTTTTTAGGGAGGATATAAGGAGCCAAAGCAATGCCGAAGGAAAGCCCAGGCTCCGTGCGCTGAGCACGGAGAGACCAGGCCTCCAGAAACGGCAATATGCTGGTCTGATTTTCTTTTACCTGGAGAACTGCCCCCTGCAAGCTTTCATGAAAGTCAGGAGAATGGCTTGAACGGGAGCTACCAAACCCTGATGGGGTAAAAAACCACGTTGGTGAAGATTGATGGGGAAGGACTCTTTATGAGGGAGTGGAGCCATAGGATGAGGGGGAACAGTTTTAAACCAAACGAGGGGAGATTTAGATGAGATCTCAGGCAGAAGTTCTTTGCTGTGAGGGTGGTGAGACACTGGACCAGGTTGCCCAGAGAAGCTGTGGCTGCCCCATCCCTGGAAGGGTTCAAGGCCAGGCTGGATGGGGCTTAGAGCAACCTGGTCTGGTGGGAGGT
The DNA here is from genome assembly GCA_013400555.1 of Jacana jacana. Classification (NCBI taxonomy): domain Eukaryota; kingdom Metazoa; phylum Chordata; class Aves; order Charadriiformes; family Jacanidae; genus Jacana; species Jacana jacana. The sequence goes on along the minus strand of VZTM01027173.1, from coordinate 8,603 downwards.
GTCCCTGCCAAGGGCAGGGGGGTTGGAACTGGATGTTCTTTAAGGTCCCTTCCAACCCATTCTATGATTTTATGATTCTCTCCAACTCTATACAGGCAGAAGGCTTAGTGAGCAAAGGCTAATGTGCAAATCTTTATGTAAAGCACAGGGCTTGGACATTTTCTGCTCAATCACACAGAGCTGTGTGAACCAGGCAGGGGTGGCCAGACCTCTTCCTACAAGGTGCTGAGAAAGCTGCCTGCCAGTGTGTACCCCAGCAGTTGAGCCACTGAAAGGGACAAAGATGGGGACATGCCATATCTGCAGGGGTGTGGGTATGCACAGGGAGGCTGTGAACATCACAGAGAGAAAGAGCATGGCAGGAGACAGCAGCAGAAGGGAATTAGAAGAGATCTGGGAGCTGGGTGGAATTAGTGTCCAGTATTTGTCTTGGAGAAGAACATCTCCACAGGCATCCCTGACTGCCTTTCAGTGGAGTTGCACTACAGAGGTGCTCACAGCTCTGTATCTGCCAACCACACACGTTTTTACATCTGAGGGAAACTCAGGATAATGCTGAGAATGGAGCTGCAGAGCACTGCCCAGACCTGGTGCCCATAGGGAGGCCTCTGGTGCATCATTCTCAGTGCTCACCAGGAGCGTGGAAGAGTTCAGGGTTAACCTCATGAAAAGGGAAACCTCATCTCCTCTAAGCTCCTCTAACAGGTATTCTAAGCAGGTTCTCTGCATGGCCTGGTCCCTAGGTGTTAGGAAGAACCTGGTGCCTCACAACGTACATCACCTCAGCTCTTGACTCCTCTTCCACCACAGGGCCATGGACTCCGGCAGGAAGGGTCAGGGACAGAGCCCAGTCTCGTGCTGGTTTACATTAATGAGATACACACAGTGTAATCCAGCAGTGGAGTCAGCTCTACAAAAGGGGGTAATAGCAGGCTGCCATGAGGAGAGCAGCTCAGGTAATTGGTTTATCTATCTAGAAGCAGTAGTAGCAATCTCTGCACAGACAGAGTAGCAGTAAAGTCTCTTCCTTAAGGCTATTTCCTTTGTCTTTTCAATTGCTTGCACATCCATGTGCGATAGAGAGAGAGAGAGAGAGAGAGAGAGAGCGGGGAAGAGAGAGAGAGAGCTAGAGAGAGAGGGAGAGGGAGAAATGTTAATTTGTGAATTAATGGCTTTTCTCAGCGGAATTGTAAATTCAAATGTCACCTCACAGGGTGACACTATGCTGGGCTGCTGAAGAAGCAATGATAAGATCCCCCCCCCATCCCCATGCCGACATATACCCATGCCCCTCCCTTCCCTGAAAGATAGCTACGGAGTGGAACATGCTACTTTTAATTTGCAGTAACACCACAGTGGAGGGATGCAAGAATGACTGCTTTCCCACCCTCCCTTCCCCGGCAAGCCCGGCCACCTCTTTCCCTTGCCACCTCTACCTCTTTCCACCCCCTCTTCAACCCCTCCCGTTTTAAAACTCAGACCAAGCCAAACCATTATCTCAACTCCCCCCCACCCCAAACTAATCAAAGGGTGAGCTAAGGGAGGGCTCTTTAGAACGGGTGCCTCTGCAACCCTCTCCTCTCCTGCAATAATCAGGTGAATTAATGACCCTGAAGTTAAAGTGAGCGCTGATACTCGGGCGTTGCGCAGCGTAGGGGAGAAAGCCTTCATTGTTTTCGAGCAGGAGGCGGGCAGCAGCCAGGGAGATTCATGGATGGAGATTGAATATGCAATTTTCTTTCACCTTGCCAAGAGCTGCCCCTGGGCTGTGCCTGGCCTAAATTTTTTTCTTTTTTTTTTTTTTTTCTTTTCCTCTTGCCATCTCTGCCTTATCCGGCCCTCCCACCTCCCTTCCATTCTTTCCAGAAAATTACCTTCAAAATTGATTTCCACTTTTACAAACAAATATAATGGGAACATGAGGGGGGAAAAAAAATCTTGGGCTGTGATGAATTAGGGCTGTCAGGTGCTTCCAAGTCTCCTTTGTTTTTGTTTTACTGCCCGTTAGGTTCTTTGTTTTTCCAGCAACTGGGAATAGTGCCCCTGCCCACACAGTCCCCATGGTCCATGGCCACCGTCACGGGATGTGTCCATCACCTGATGTCATCACTGTGTTATCCCTGCTCTCCATCGCTGTGATGCAAACAGCCGTGGCTAACAGACCGCCCCAGCCCTTCCCACCAGGAGGCCACTCATCACTTGGTGGTGGAGACACTGCGGCTGTCCTGGCCCTGGCCCACACTGCTGGTGACCCGGCTCCTGCAGACACCGTCCAGGTCTGTTGAGTTGCCTCACATCTTCTTCACCCTGCCCCCTCCAGTTGTCTTTTGCCTTATTCAACTGGTCCTTCATAGAATCATAGAATCATTCAGGTTGGAAGAGACCCTTGGGATCATCGAGTCCAACCATCAGCACCACTCTACAAAGTTCTCCCCTACACCAGATCCCTCCACACCACATCTAATCAAATCTTAAACACAGTCAGGGATGGGGACTCCACCCCCTCCCTGGGCAGCCCATTCCAGGCTCTGACCACTCTTTCTGGGAAGAATTCTTTCCTCATGTCCAGCCTAACCCTACCCTGCTGCAGCGTGAAGCTGTTCCCTCTCATTCTATGGGTAATTACCCGTGAGAGGAGACCACCTTCTTGATGGAGGTTTCCCAGCCCTCCCTATTCTGATAGATCAGCCTAGGTCATCGGCATGTCACCTCGATCCCTGTTATGCCTCAGTGCCATGCCACCTGGATTCCATAGCAGTATTGCCCTCATGTCTCATTGCCATGTCACTTGTCCCCAAAACAGTGCCATCCTTATCTCCTGCTGTCATGGCACCCTGATCCACCCGTTCCATGTCCCATTGCCATGTCACCAACAACACTCTAAAATACCACTTGCCTGCACGTTGCCAGCTATTCCCTATCCCTTTTGCCGTTTGTTGGTCACCCACTGTGCAATAACCTGAGATCCTCATGGACCCAGACACCATGGATTCCTGCTCACCACTCTGACTCCCATACTCCTTACATCCATGAAAAACAGTAACAGCCACCCCCCCTGAATGGGGACAGAACCAGTCTAGACCTCATCAAGAGTGAGGAAGAAGATCCATAGAGAGGGACAGGCACCAGCAAAGGTGGGGAGGAGCCTCTGCTCAGGTGGGCACAGGGAGCGGGCAGAAACACTGGGAGTAGCTGTCACTGTCAAACTCTCGCTGCCACCTCAGCTGCAACAACTCCTCCCAGGAAGGAGTCCAAGAGTTGAAGGAGAAGACCTAACCACAAACCGAATGTCCCTGAACAAACCATCAGACAGGCACACCGTCACATCACTCACCCAAATAAACTTAAAAGGAAAGCTCTAGGCGTAAGTAAGGCTCCCAAAACAGAGCAAAGAACATTTAGAATCATAGAATCATTTAGGTTGGAAGAGACCCTTGGGATCATCAAGTCCAAACATCAGCCCTACTCTACAAGTTCTCCCCTACACCAGATCCCTCAACACCACATCCAATCTACTCTGAAACACAGTCAGGGATGG
>VZTM01027172.1:164893-264970 GCA_013400555.1 Jacana jacana | reverse complement strand
AATTTTGCTGTGACTGCTGTTGAAGCTCTGTTGTGTTGACCCTGTACAGTGGTTGGGAGAAGGGCAGCACTCTGGTCACCTCTGGTTTCCCTTTGTACTGTGAAGTTTGAAGCACTCAGGAAAGCAGGGGTTGGAGAGTTATCATTGCAGGCATTAATTCTGTGGCTGAATAGGCAGAGGAAATGCTCCCCTGCCTGGAGATCTGCTTCTCTACCGCTTGCTCCTTAGCTCTGAACATTCTAGAGCAGCAAATGGCAGGTATAGACTGGGCTCTGAGAGGTACCTACTCCCTGTGAAAGGGTCTGATTTTGGCCTGATTTTCAGGCTAGAGTGCTATATTGAATGAGAGCTTTATTTTCTCTATGCTGAGTCACATTTTCTTTGTTTCCTGTTAATCAAATGCATGTTTTGACTGCTTAACTTTATACTGAAGATCACCTCCTGCCTCACTTTTTTCATCACCAGTTGTGACAGTCTTACCTTCGCGGCACTGCTAAGTTTGCCTTTTTACAGGCCTTCAGATTGTAGATGGAGCCGTGTGAAACAGGTCTGTGCTGAGCTTTGGAAACCTTCTGTTTGAAGCAATGCAACAATTTACAAGAAAGTATTAAAAGGTGCTAGCTAAAAGGATGCTCCTTTTTACTTGGTTCAGAATAGTTCTTTGGAACCAAAGGTTTGGAAATACTGGAGGATATGCACGCCAGAGCCATGGCACTGACATTATTAAACATAAATTTCAGAGACAGGAAAGTATTTGCAACTTGCCAAAAGTGCTGGCGGATGAAGCTTTCTGACTGATCCTCGGGAGTGTTTTGCAGTAGCTCCCACATTCCATTTGTATAAATGACTTGGAATTACATAAGACTTTATTACAAAATACTGGGTAAAATGTGAGACTGAGAGACTGGCTATTTTAGTAGATAGCCAGTTGTCCTAACGCTCCCGGGGAAAGATTGTTATTATTTGTTAGTTTTTTCTTTACGCTGTATACAGAGGAAAGATCTACCTGTCAAATGCATTGTGTTCCTTTGGCTTTTCAAAGCTTTTGCTACCTATGGAAAAAATGCACCAGAGCATAATTTGTACTGCCAACAGCTTTTGCAAACTGCGTTTGCCTGACAGTTGAAACAGGATTGAAGGTTTTCTCAAGTCTGACAGCTGTAATGTGTAATACTTTGGAGCTAATGTAATTTTAACAGCCACTTATTTCAACTTCTGTGCTGTCCTCTTACTAAAAGGTATCATTTTCTAGGGAAAGGGTTTATGAATTTTGGTGCAAATATGAGTCTTGGAACAAACTTTAAAGTAGGCAGGCTTACCCCGGTGTATGTATCAAGGTATCCAACAAAAAGTCCTGCTTTGACAGTTGCAGGCTTCCTATTTCTGGGATTTTTCTGGTGCAGAAAGGAGCAGGGTCTGATGTAAAAATGTCCTTGGTCCCCAGGGGGATTTGGAGGGGAGTTTTAGTCTTTAAACAACTGGGGTGTACAATACACCATGGACCTGATTGATTGGCCTTTCTGGAGGCTGATGAACAACTTACTGTTGTGGAGCAGGTTTTCCCAGACCCTTTATCTTTAAAACTTTCTTTCACTCCTCAGAGCCTAAACTGGAGTTCTAAAATCCTGAAGTCTTATGTAGCCGGGGTTTTCTACCTTCTAATTATTTAGAGAATGATTTCAAAAATGCTGCTGAATGCAGAGAGAAGTGGTGTCTATGGAGGCCTTCAGGCAAACTGTGAAATGATAATAATAGATTCAGAGCTCACTGCTTTTCTTTGAAATAGCTCAAAAAATGATTAAAAACTATTAAAAGTGGTAAAGGACCCCGAAGCTTAAGAGATTTGGATTCTGAAACACAGAAAGTTAATTTCAATGGTGGAAGCAAGCCATTAAAATACGCAGCACCCTACTTTCTGGGATCAAGGGAGTAATGTAAAAACAATAAACACAGCCCTGGAAGTCACCGGCGTTAGAGCCCTCCACTGACCCGTTTGCCTCGGTGCCTGGTTGGACATAGTGACTACTTAAGTCCAGTTAGCACCCTGTGTATGTGCTGCTCATGGGACACATTCCAGCTTCTGCACTATACGCAGTCCTTGTCGCAGCGCTGGCTCTTGCAGCATACTTCTGGCCACAAGAAGCCCCTTCAAAGTGAACGTGTAACCCACTGGGGAAAAAAGTCTTGCGTTACAGGCTTGTTATAGGCTTGTTCTGATGCTCTAGCTCCCTGCAACACGCTCCTTAGGAGACTCCTGCAAACTTGCCGGGTTAATTGCTGAAGGGAAAGCAAACAGGTTTCCTCTAGCTGCATGCAGACAGCTGGAGACATGACTCCCTGCAGATGGCATGCTCAGAGGACCTGAAGCAAATCTTTCATTTCTCGTGGTCGTGAAGGAGAAAATCCAGCATTCAGCCATTCAGAAATAATCCTATTACACTACACAGCCTTGGTGTGCATGTAACAAACAGGACAAAAGCTTGAATGATAGGAGGCATGCTTGTTAGGTTACAATAGGCACCCTTAGTCTCTGCATGTGCACGTGCATGTCTTTTATTACTTCCAAGAGTTCTCACACGACTTAGGTAGTGATAGAGAAAGTCTCTCGAGCTGTGACTGTTGGACCTCAGAATTATGTTCCAGAAGTGGTGCAAAGACACCCCAGATGACTGTGGTTCAAATCGGGCGAGCTCTTTGCCAAGTAAAACCAAAGTTGTCATGCTGTTGTTGGTGCCACCCTCCAACTTTGGAGGAAACTAAGGTTTGCCAGCTGTCTTAAGAATCATTGCTTGATAAGCAGCGAACTTAAAAGGACAAAATAGCATTACACACATAAACCTCTAATTTGAAATTCAGAGGGTCTGGTCCTAGTTGGCATGTCCCTTGGTGTAGCGGTGGTGCTGTGAGGTTTCCTGGGTTGAGGCTCCCCAAGACTGAATGGCAGCAAAACCTATGGTAGAATATGGTGCCAAAGAATTTACAGCCTGGATGTGAGATAAGATGCATGTTCTTCATTAAGGAAGAAGTGAGATGGTGATAAACATTTGTTCTTGTTGACATTGTTATTCTAAAAATATCATCTGTGTGACTAATTAACAAAGTATGACTTGCACCCTAACTGACAGGGCATTGAGTGCTGTGGTACGTAAACACCCCATACAAACACAGTTGGAAAATTAGGCAGCTGCCAGGTGAGTTTATGTGCAGGTAGGGAAGAAGGAATAGCAATGAGTAAATCTTCTCAGTCACCTTTTGCTGTGTCCTCTGTATTTCAAAGGTGTTATTTCCTGTGCTCTCATCTGTTGTGTGCAAGTAGTAGGCATTTCAAAGGCATGTGCAGAAAACACACAAGGAACTGTACATGTGTGAAAGAAAACTTGGCTCCAAAAGATCCTTGGCAAAATGAAGCAAGCAATCCAAGCTGTTTCCTGTGATCCCTTCGTTACTCAGCCAGACAGCTGATCTATTTTTAACCAGTTGTATTGAAGTGAAACTCCTGCTCTAGAGAGGCTAATGGTTGTTTCTTTGAATCTAGCTTTAGTGGCTGTAGTTACCATAACCTGAGCAGGACTAAGTCAAGGTTTACACTCAGAGTGTAGGAGAATATCGGGGCCACGGTGGGATGGAAAGCAGACTCTGCATCACCAGGCAGGACCTACATGAACCGCCTCTGGCAGTGATGCCTCTTCCTCTGGGAAACACGAGGCCTCCAACAGAGCTAACCACAGGACTCTTCCAGAGTTGAGTAATATGCTAGCTGCTCTAATCTGAAGGAATGAAAGCCTTTAGTAGGTAAATGCTAAGTTGGAGTGTCTGCAGAAGTAGGTTCAAAATAATCTCCGATCTTTGTTGATTCCTTGACTGTTTTTCTGGAATTGTGGGCTTGCATCCAGAGTGATGCATGCCTTCTGTGATTCTGCTTGGCTGGCAGGGGGCTACAAGTATATGGAGGGATAGTTTTTCTTTGCTTTAGAATGGGAGCTGAGGGATGCTAGCGTGGTAGCCTGCGGGAAGTTGGCCGTTCTTGTGTCTTTTTGCTTGTTGCCTGAAGGATTGTAATTCACTCCTAAGCCTGCTGTAGGCATGCAGATGCCACAAGAGAAGTTAGCAAGTGAAATCTTTGCCCTTCAAGACCTGTGTACGTGTTTTTAGCTAGTGGTGAATCTAAGGTTAAATATTCCTTGGTAAAAGGAGTTGGTGGGAGCTGCCTTGCATCCAGGATTAAGCGTGTGCCTGCAGCATCTACTGCTTGGTGTAAATTTGGTCATGGTTACTTGTTTGTTGGTTGGCTTTTTTGGTTATCCCCTGTCTGTCAGGAAGAGGAGAATGTTCTTGGACTGTAACTGAGTTTATGGGCTTATCCTGCTCTGCTTGTTCTGGACCTCTGTAGACTCTATAACCTCAAATGTTTGGCAGCATCTCTGGTGAGCTGCCTCGTGTGAAGTGTGGAACAAGATAGTAGTGTTTCCTCAAAGAATTGCATCACCTCTTTAACATCTCTGTGTTATGTAGTGTTCTCAAAACTCCTCCTGAAGTATTTGAAAAAAGAAAGAACACTTTAAGGCTCATTTGTGTTACTTTTAAACAGCTCAACAAAAAGATGCTGCAAAACATCTTGGGTCAGTGCCACCTCTGACAGCTCCAAACCCATGGAATTTAAGGAGAACTTGGATACATGTCAGGTATTATTATGTACTTCTGTCAGCTGCAGTGCACGTAACTGGTGTGAAGGCTTTGTATAAGCTTTGTACAAGGTTGACTCTGTTTTCTTCTAGTTAGTGAACTAAATAAAGCCATGGGTATTCTGAGAAGGTGCAGTGACAGAAATGGAAATAAGGAGTATAAAAAGCACAGGACTGTCAAAGTGTAAGGAGGTCTGCATTGCTGCAGCCCTGGGTTACAGTGCATCTTGGCACAGAGAGAAGGAGAAAAGCACCTACTGGAGGGCAGGGTTTAGCCAGAGTATGGCTCTCCGTGCCTGGAACCATAGACTCACATAAAGTGCCTCTCTCGCTCTTGGATTTAGTTTAGATGTACAAAATTCCAGCACAGTTGACCACAGAATGTATCATTCTCTTGTTAAAGGCATAATAGTTTACTTAGTCTTAATTTCCATTGATTGGGCTTTTCTCCAGCAAGAGAATTTGACATCCTGATGATGACCCTTTTCTTAAATTGCAAGTTTATAGCATCAGCCATTCAGCTGCCAAGTGTTGATTTGCTGATCATCCTGATTCTTTTGGGGGAATATGAAGAGGTAACGATTTTAAATTTGGGTCTTAAAGTTACGATTTAGAAATACTTGTCTGACTCAGAGTTGTTGGCCTGTCTTATGAGAGGCTTTACAAGTGACAAGTGTCATTTACTGAGGGGCTTCCAGATAACACAGCCAAAAGCTCTGGAGGTGAACACTGTGAGCTACTGCTGATTTTGTAAAACTTCTGTTGACTGCAAAAAAAGTTAGTTTTACAGTTTTTTTCTTTTTTTATGCAAAGTAAAGACGGTAAGAAGTCTGAAGTGCATTTCAGAAGATCATAGAATCAGAATGCCTAGAGTTGGAAGGGACCTGAAGATCATCTAACTCCAAGCCCCCTGCCCTGGGCAGGGACACCTCCCACCAGAGCAGGTTGCTCCAAGCCCCCTCCAACCTGGCCTTGAACCCCTCCAGGGATGGGGCAGCCACAGCTTCTCTGGGCAATCTGGGCCAGGCTCTCACCACCCCCACAGCCAAGAATTTCTTCCCCAGATCTCATCTCAATCTCCCCTCTTTCAGTGTCAAACCCTTCCCCCTCCTCCTCCTGTGGCTCCCCTCCCTCATCAGGAGTTCCTCCCAAGCTTTCCTGCAGCCTCTTTAGGGACTGGAAGGGGCTCCAAGGTCTCCCTGGAGCTTTGTCTCCTCCAGGCCAGTCCAGTGCTTATCCACTGAGTGGTCCATCCATCAAATCCGTGTCTCTCCAATTTAGAGACCAGGATGTCACGCAGGACAGTGTTGAATGCTTTGCACATGTCCAGGTAGATAGTGTCAGTTGCTTTTCCCTTATTCACCAGTGCTGTAATGCTGTCAGAGCAGCCACCAAATTTGTCAGGCACAATATATTTAATGCATTTGAGGAATACTTTACCTGGGCATTTATAGCAGTGCCACCTAGGCTGGACTAGATGGAGAAATCGACCGCAAGTGGACAGTAGGCTGTGTAGGTACAGATGGAAAACTTGCTAGAAGGCATAATTATGGTCAGCAAAAGTGTGAGCCTTCATTTTGGGAGTTGATTATAGAACCATAGAACCATAGAATCATTTAGGTTGGAAGAGACCCTTGGGATCATCAAGTCCAACCATCAGCCCTACTTGCTCTGGTAGAGATGAAGAATAAATGGATTGTAGACTGTTCTGGTTGCCCCCTTACAGCGCTTTTGGAACTGAAGGCAGAAACTGTCCTCCTTTTGTGGGACTGAGTGGGTTTGTTTTTATGATTGTAGCAAAGATAAAAAGTTTCCTTAAAATAGATATTTAACCTTCGGCTGCTTTTGAACTTCAGGTTGTTCCCCTTGTGTGTTAAGAGCTGTGTGGGAAGGTTTCATGGGAAAAGAGCTGCAGCCTCAGATGCTTGGAGCTGTGTTGCAGGGAGCATGAAGCGGGACTGCTGGTGGGAGCACAGAGCGAGGATGATGAGGGGAAGGAGGTGCGGCGGAAGCTGAATAAATTCAAAAGCGCCGCTTACCTGAAAAAACCTGCCCAAAGGGTTTGAGACCAGCTGAGCAGCAGTTGCAAAGGCAAACAACTAAACAGGGTGTGCTGTTGATGGGCACACCACTGAATTGAGCCATTGGGTTTTAGGCTTTATTCTAGCAAATGCATTTCCAAAAAAACACATGACTTCTCGGAGCCATGGAAAAGGACAGAGTTTCGGATGATGACTTACATACCCGTGGGCTCGGTGCTGGATTTCATTCCCAGCTGCCTTGCTGCAATAGTAATTTCAAGTGACGATCAACTTTTGTTCAGAGGGGAAGAAATTACCCTACTTTTAAAGGCTAATGGAGCTTCTAGGGCAGTGTCCTGCTGCAGGTGGGGTCTGGCTGGAGCTTCTGGGCTGGCAGAGGCTGAGAGCTAAGTTTTCCCTTGACATGAACTACAGTGTGGTCGTCTTATCTGATGGCTAGGGGAAGGTTGGGTAGTGTATACTTGTGAAGGTGTATGTAGCTTCCTGTGCCTGCTAGCAGATCGTTCAGAGGTGCCCTTTTTTTGGGAGGGGAATATATGCCCTAAAGCAACATACCTTTCACTGAAGGAGGCAGTTCTTGTTTTACAGTTAACAAAGCCTTGGCTTCCCGTATCTTTCTGAGACTGACTAGAACCACTGCTATAAAGTGAAGTGTTTCTTTTATGCCTCACCATGTAAAGACAACAAATACTTATTTTGCAGGCCAGTTCTCAGAACTTATTTGGACTGTTTGGTGTTGATGGGACTGGAGTGTCTGCCAAGGTCCCAGAGTTATTCCATACATCTGAGAGGAATTTGCCCCTGAGGTTAAGCATTATCTGCCCCTGCTCTATCAGTTTGCAGTTTGGATGCAGCAGGGGTTAAGGTTCTTGTTTGAGAGCATGGCCTGATGTACCTCAAACTCCTATTATAAGACAACAATTTTCCCACTGTCTGTGTGCAGTTTAATTAGTTAATCAAGGCCCTTGCTAGTAGCCTTTCCTTTGTCCTCTCCAATACACGTTTGCATGGAGAACAAGTAATGATTTCAAGTCCTGGTCTGATGCAAGGAAAGACCCAAGAAGTAATCTGAGCTCTATTAGCATGTGTTTATAATCAAGTCTCCTCTGCAATCTGTCCCTTATAAGCCTGGAGAGAACAGGGGTGCCTGCAAGGTTTTCTTTAAAGAGATGCATTTGGTACCGAGCTGTTTGTGCAACGAGAGCCACAGAGTTCCCTGTTTTGCCAGGCAGTCGATGTGCTCCTGTACCTGTGCAGGGATCCTCACTGCATGTCAGCTAAGGCTGGGACCATGCAGAGAGAGAAAGGCTTAAGATATCACAGAGCAAGGGGGTAAGGCCAAGGCTTTTACTGAGCGGCTGTAAATGAAAAGCAGGTGTGTGGAGAGCAGGGAAGGGAATTTATAGGACCTGCAGAGTATGGTCTGGGTGCTTGCTGTGCTGCTCTCTGCAGGCAGGCAGGGGCTGGCTGTGCGAGCTGTGCAGTACTTGGGCCAATCGAGTCCTGGTGAGTGATTTGCATTCTCAGATCTAAGGTAGTAAAGAGTTAGGTCAAATGCCTTTTCTTTCTGTGAAGTGAAAAACCACCTTCTCAATTGTTCATCTTTCTTTCCTCAGCCTGCAGATCAATGAAGTTGCTATTAAAGCTGGAATGGTTATTTGACCTATAAATATTTTTAATTGTAGTCAATGCATTAAATAAGTGATGACACATTTATTTTCCAACTCTAGGCTAGATGTTTTTTTCCAATGTTAATATTCCAGTGTTCACAGAAGCACGTATGCCAGTGCTGAAAGATTCCGATTAACCTGGTTAATTCCCTGGTTAAGATTCCCTCGGCCTTACAACAAAGAATAGTGCTCCAGTCCCATCGGAGTCCGTGTTTCTTTCCCCTGAGGAGAAAAATTAATTTTTTTTTGCCTTTAGCTGAGGTGTGAGAGAATTAGCCAGAGCAGTTGTGATGTGGACTGAAGGTGGTTTACTTTTCATAGTCTCTAGCACAGTGGAAATGCTACAGAAGCTTAATAATCTGTTCCTCCAGTTGCATTTGTTCTTAAAATGTACTTGAGCTAAACGCTCTGCGTAATGGTGTGGTGAGTGAGTTGGTGGAGTTAATCTGAAATCTACTGTGTAGAGAGACACGTCTTCACTCAGGGTCTGTTTGTTTAAGGCTGTGCTAAAGGTCTAGTGCAACTGCCGTATGTTACTGCCAAGTGTAGCCTCAAACACTTGTCTGGAGCGTAAATTACTTTTGCTATTCAAAGTAAAGTAGGAAATATCATTTACAGTTCAGTATCTCTAAAGGAAGACCCTGGACAGTGAGCGGTAAACAAAATAAAAAGAAGCTACTGGCTAAGCAGTGCGTAAGGGAGCGCTGGGCTGGGGAAACTACCGCGGCAGCAATTAAACTGTTCTCTGGTAATAATTGTTCCCTAGATCAGGAAGCGTCCTGCACCACTGGAATGAAATCTATCATTTTGTGGAACATTTGGCCCGCAAGTTCATAAGGTAAGAAGTGCAGCTTTGCAGATAAGGGTGTGAGGAGGGGTGAGGTGTGTGCCAGTGGTGAGGAGACAAGTAGCACATGCTGCTTTCCAGCAGGGGACCTGCTCCAGAAAGTTCTTAATGCTTTGCTCAGATCATCCCATTGACTCGTTTTCAGAAAACGGGGAGAAAAGCTAATTGCTTGCTTTTTTCCTGCCTGGCTTCCATGAATCATATTGTATTTTCATGGAGAAGGAGTCCTCTTGTTTCTGAGATAGCAGGCTACTGCCTGAGGTAAAGTTTGGGTCTGCAGGGAGAGGCCTGAGGCTGTAGCCTTCAGGCACTGGATGAAAAATCTCCCAGGCCAGTGGGTGGAATTTGTTCTGATAAACATAATTAGCCTTTCTTCATCTCCGTGATGATACCAGGATGCACTTAAGCTTTTCTTTATCAATCCTTAGGTCATGATGCAAGTGCTATTGACATCTTTTAGAGGGATTCCTCGTGGTTTACCTCTACTAGGAAGGCCCAGGGCAAAACACCATTTGCTGCTCAGTGTTGTCTTTTATCTCGCCAAGTTATAGTCTGGACAGCAGAGAGTGGCTGTGTTTGGTGTTATGCATACAGGAACTCTGGTCTGGACCACTGAAATAATGTACTTTTTTTTTCCTCTCCTTCTCCAGCCCCCAGCTGAGGATGTCCTTCATTGTTTTTTCAACCAGAGGGACAATTCTAATGAGGTTAACAGAAGACAGGTAAGAAGAGGTTTACAGGTGCAGAGCAGCTTCTGTGTCTTTGTTGTAGCTTCCTTTATCATTCATGCTCAATGATTTCCAGTCCACTGTGAGCAGTTGGGACACCTTTGTGCTTCTCAGTTTAATTCTTTGGATCACCTCCCTGCTTTCACCTATGACACTCATTCTGCTACAATGCATTAAAGCCTCTTAAGGCAGAGGTTTCCTCCTTAATTTTAAGTTCTAAATGTCCTTAATGTCCTTCTGTCAGCAGTTAGGGTTTTACCTTGAACTGCTCTCTTTGAGGGAGTCTGCCTTCCACAGATTTGCAGGCTTTTGTTGGAGAACAAGAGCCTTAGTACCTTTCAAACATCCTTAGGGAGTTTCTTCTGCAAACAAATAGGTAAAACTCCCTTCCCATAAAAACAAACTTGAAAGCTGTAGGTGATACCCATACTCTTGAGGCAGAGGAGAACATGGTTTCTTTGGAGGTCTGAAGGTGTGTTATAGGCAAAGAGTATTTAGGATGGATTGCAAGGGTGTGTATTTTTTGGCAATGATGGTTTGATTGCTATGATTCTGAGGCATGTTCCTGTTATCCCCTTGTAGATCCCCAAGTTAGTGATTCCAGTAAAATCTATGGGATGGATTTAGTTTTTTTAACTCTGACTCCAAGGAGAGCTGGATGAAGATCTTTAAGCGCTCTTGCTTCCTCTGTTAACTTCATTGCCACGTGAAGCAAAAAATATCTATAACATATGTGAAGGCTGTATAAGTCAGCATGTGTTTTACATATTGGATGTCTATGAAATTGCATACCAGAGCAGCTGCTCTAGAGGAATGAATAGGAAACTGGCTGCTTTCCTGAAGAGTGCTCCGCATGCATACCAGCCTTGTCAAAGAATTAAACCCAGCCAGCCTACGCATCTCTTGCCACTTACTGCAATAGTAAGTACAAAGAGAACTAGCCATATCTACCTTGATGCCAGAGGAAAACCTGTTCCCTTCCTCTGTCGTCTGTCCTGTGAGCACACCCCATTGCAAAGGTCTCTGGTCTGTTAAGGCTCAAAGCGAGGAGAGGTAAGTCTGAGGACTGACAAACAAGATGTGGGCTTCATGCTAGTCTATTACTTAACACTGGCCTTTACAGGGGAGCTGGAGGAGTGGCAGAAGCTCTTCTGCCTTGCCTCTGCCTCCACGTGGTGTATCAGACTCTGAATGTGAAGATGGAGGGTGCTTAGCGCCCCTTCTGGAGAAACTCTGTGCATCTAATGAGACTGAATTGACAGATTTTAAAAACTTCTGCTGTCTCTGTTTTAACATTCCAGTGTTCGTGTTTGAAAAATAGTTCTGATCACAGGAAACACTCTTGATTTTTACATTTGGCTTCAGTTTGATGTGTGCATGGGTAGCTGAATGGAGGGAATGTCTGTCCCTACCCCACCTATGATATGCAGCTCAGTGCATAATTAGTTTGGGATATAGCAGGTACAGAATGAGTTCTTGACTGTTTGATAGTTCAATCTATTGCAAAAGCAAATAGGCTCTTCTTGAGGCAGTTACTGCTCTCTGGACTGGCTCATGTTAGTGCCCTGCTGTTGATGCCTCACAAACGTGAGCTAGGGTACGTGATGATCACACCTTCTGCATTGTCTGAAGCAGTTAAAAAATGCAGAGGCAAAACTGACTTCTGGTATTTGGTCTGGCAAGGTCAGTGTGGTCCTCCCTGCAGTACCTGAATCTGGTTCCNAGACTGGTCATTTAGAATGAAAGTAGCATGTTGGCTAAAGAGAGGCCGCTCTTGTGATGCTTTCCCCAGGCTCTGGGAACAAAGGTTTCTACCCAGACATCACCTTAGCCCATAACATTACCTCAGCCCATACAAACACTGTGTTAACTCTTTTTCCCTCTCTCTCTCTTGCCCTGCTTGCCTCCCCCTGGATATCAGCTCCTGATAAAGGTGTGTCTTGACTCTAACACTGCCCCTGCTTTCCTTTCAGGGAACAGATACGCCAGGGTCTGGAAGAGCTGCAGAAAGTCCTTCCGGGAGGCGACACATACATGCATGAAGGATTTGAACGGGTAACTAGATGCGTTCAGTAGAACCTCTACACTGTGTCTGGGTGCTCCTTGGGAAGTGTTACACAAAGGGATTTGGTTAGTACTTCTCTGGCAGGTAAGTGGGGCTGTTTGCCTTTTATACAGTAGGAAGCCTGAAGCGAGCACATTCAGGGTTGGCGCTGGTACAAGGGAGCTGCAAACCCCACCACCTACCTTTCTTTATGCCTTCAGCTTCTCTGGGGGGAGCTGCCTTCTCAATTCTCACTTTAGGAGAAGGAGAAGGCTTAGGCATTGCAATCCCACTTGGAAGCATGTTGTGGAAGGGTGGAAAGCTGTGTGGAGTTCTGCGTGGGTGCTCTAGTGGGCTTGGTATAGGAGGGTGGGAGCTCAGGCCTGGCTCTAGCCTGTTCTCACTGCTGAGCAAATGCTGCTGCCCAGAAGTTATTTCCTGCTCTGGTCTTCCCCTCTTGTATACTGTACAAGCTCAGCAGCTTCTCTAGACCTGAACTTCCTCCTGTGTGCCCACACATATTTGGAGGGACTGTGGCACTGTCTGCCTATTGAAATGCCCATTGAGACTGCATGGGAACAGCCAGGAAAGCGTCAGGTGACCTGACAGGGATGTTGGCTCTTAACTTGGAGTCCAGACCCAAATGCCAGAGTCTGGTGAGTTCCAGAACTGTGCAGGAGAACTCCAAACAACCAAATTTAAATTCGGAGCAGAAATGAAACTTGTAAACTGAACAGGTTCAGGGTGGCATCCTCTTTAATTCAGGATTGATGTGCCCTGAAGTGTTTGCCCTTCTCCCTTGCAGATTTTGCTTGTGCCTAGATCAAGTAGGAGACGGAAGCATAACATTCCCTCTCTGAAGTTCTTTTATTTGTGATTAGAGCACTAGAGGTGATGGGAATATTTATCAATGGATCCAGGGCATTTCACAAGGAGGAAGGTGAATGTGATGTTTCAGACAGCAGAATAGTGTGAGACTGCATCGTTGTTGCCCACTGAGTTATGCTTTAGATAAGACCTTGCTGTAATGTATCAAAAACCTTAGGCCTGAAACTTGTTCTGTGGAGCAGATATCTCTGCAAGCAGAGCTGATGTGCAGGCTGCAACTTGACATCACTGCCATTTTCTCTCTTTCCTGTGCATGTGTAGATGCCCACAAAGTATTATCATTAATTTATTGCTAATAATCTTCTGATTTAATTTCAGGCAAGTGAACAGATTTACTATGAAAATGTTCACGGTGAGAGACTTTCTTGATCCATTGAATGTTGCTTTTTCTCTTGCTTTTTGGCTGGTAACTTTAATAGATGGGAAATGCAGCTTCACTGCGGGAAAGGTGGGAGGTGGGTCCTGTTCTTACAGGAATGCAGTGCTCTTCAGGGTAGTTCCTGAAAAGGAAAAAGAACAGGTGGAGCTTTAAGGAGCCAGAGCTGGAATGAATGTGTTTCAAAAGCGAGGAGCCAGGCTGACTAAACGTGCCTGCTCTTACTAAAGCTCTCTGGTACCGTATTGTCTTCTTTTTCCTTGAGGACTCAGATACCCATTTCTTCTTCCTCCTGAAACATGAAGCTGTGGAGATACCATTGGGGAGAAGATTTTTTCAATAAATGGTTATTAAATCCCTTAGTAACTGCAGACAATGTCAAAACTGTTTATCCTTTCCTTCTTTATAATTAATGTTAAAGCTTTCTGCACTGCAAGCCTGAAGCAGGAATATAAACATTGCTCCTAGGAACCCAAAAGACAGGCAATCAGATGTTTGAGTACAAAGCCAGTCCTAGTGGTTTTGCAGGGTCACTGGAATAAAATGAAGTAGTGACTAAGTCCACACAGCTTTGGGGCTCACCTGTAAAATATGACAGCAGCAGAATGGAATAGCTAGTGAGAACAATTAGATTAGGGATTGATATTACTTGTACATTTGCTGTAAACAGGTTGTACCATATGCAAGAACCAGTGGACAACTGAGTCCTCAGGTCTGAATGTTGGCCTGTGTATTTTGTCTCTATAGTTCTCTGTGTGTTTGTCCTCATTGCACTAAAAGGAGTGTTTATACCACCTACAGTAGATCCAAAGGGTGATTATATCTCCTGCAGTAGTCAGTGGAGGGAGAAAGGCCTCTCTGGAGGTCACTTACATTCCTAAGTATGTACCAAAAGTGCTCCCTTCTCTCCATTTCCTATAGAAAGAACCTACGTACTTGAGTCAGGCCCCTGTGGCACCAACGACCCTGGGTGGTGCTGATTTGTCAAGTGCTTGACTTTCTTGTTGCACCGTTGCCAGGTTATTTGAGGTCCAGGATTTCTAAGTAGCACCAGGGAGATTAGGGATCAGGTCTCTGTTCTGCAGTAATTGAAGCAGTTGCTTGTTTGGATTTTTGTCTCTTCAGGCACAGCTGCTCATAGGAGCAGGGAAATGCCCTAGATAGGTGCTGATAATTGACACACCTTGACATATTTAGCTTTCTTCTCTCTCCCCATAACAAAGCTTGTGCAAGATGTACCTACAGAGGCCCTTCGGATCTGTAGCAAGACTGCTGTCAGAAATATGAATTAATTCTATTTGGCCACACCCGAAAACTAATACAAATCTGTAAAACCCAAGGTATCATCAATGCAAGGGAAAGTCTGCAAGGTTTAACTATGTTGCTGAAATATACTACATAGCAGGCAGAGGATTTTAAGACAAGTTTCCTACCATATCTGTTTAAATCCCAGTTGAGCTTCTTATCACAAGCTGAAAAAACCTCTGGATTTCTTGAATTGTCAGCATTAATAAAATCAGAAAAAAACTAGGAATGCTTTGCAATTATTTTTCTTCTTTTGACATCTGCTGTTGAATCCACGGGTCTGAAATATTGAGAGAGTTATAAGGGGCTGCCAATTACAAGTCACTGGCACATCAGCTGTGTGGTATAGATCTGGTACTGAAGGCATGGGCCAGAGTGGAAAAATTAATGTCTTCTGAAGACTGATTGGCTGAAGGGAGGTTTCTGCTGCTGCTGGTCCTTTAAATGTGCTAACTGGCAGCCAGCAGGATGCTTTCTAGGATAGTTTAACAAATACAGCTCAAAACCAAGGGACTAATGGAGTTTGTGTTTTCAGGTTACAGAACTGCGAGTGTCATCATTGCGTTGACAGATGGAGAGCTCCATGAAGACCTGTTTTTCTACTCTGAGAGGGAGGTAAGGGTCTTACATGTTTTTAGCTGGGGGGAATGAAATGTCTGGGCTTGCTGCTTTGAAGGGAAAAGATAGGAAGAACCTTTTTCCCTAGTTACAAAACTGCCCTCTGATGCTTTCTAGATGTGAATCTCCAGGATAAATATTAATGACAGCACTGCATCTGACTCATCAAAACTGAGACTGTTCATAGGAGAGAGGTTTAAGCTTACAGTTTAAAAAAAAAAACCAAACCAAACCAAAAAAACCTAAAACAAATCAACAAACCACCAAACCCAAACAAATGAAAAACCATACCAACAAACAACCAACAAAAAACCAAAACCCAACAACAAACAAAACCAACAACAAACAAACAACAACAAAAAAAAAACCCAAACCCAAATCCAACCTCAAACAGCTGAAAAGTTTCAGCATTTACTGGATTGTTCTGGGAAATACCTGAATTTTCTCACTTTGACTTTTTGCTTTTGCAAAAATGAAAGGACTCTGAGTGTTGTTCCTATAATCTGTCACATCAGAAAGCCTTTCAGGTGATCAAATCCAAAACTTCAACGGGTGTTTCCAGGATTCCAGCATGCACTCTCAGCACCCACATTAAATTAACATATTATGCTGAATGTTAGATAAGCAGTAGGTTGAGCACTTGAAAGCTTTGCTGTATAGTGGTCCTACTGGTGTCTTTTTGATAGTCATCTTTGAAGAGATGAACCAATTTTCACTTGTCAGTCAAACAAACTGAGGTGGCCTGGACTTGGGAGATGGTGTTGTTACATGAATTTGCTATGAACAGAATTTGTCCTCTCGATCTGTCCCAAGCACAGCTTTAAATCCAATAGCAACAAAAAGCATGGGCTTGTAGAATAGATCCCATTCTGCTACAGCACAAACAGATTGAGCAGACAAATGTGGAATTTGGAGTAGCTAGGAAGATGAGCTAATTAGTTTTTCAAGAAACCCACCAAATACCTTGGGTTGAGCTTTACAACACAAATAGCTACTCCCTAACATAATCAGGGAGGAAAGCTTTTAAAGCTGTCTTTGTACAAAGCTCCCTATGGCTCATTTTACAGAGAAAGACCAAATTTACAATTAAGACCTTTTAGAAACTTGCCTCCCATCACATTTGTGCCTCTGTCATCCTTGTTCCAGGCGAATCGATCCCGTGACCTGGGAGCAACGGTGTATTGTGTTGGTGTGAAAGACTTCAACGAGACCCAGGTAAAGGAGACACTCGGTGTTTGCCTGGGGCACTTGGCACCGGGGCTGTTGAACTCAAGCACAGGTTCCTGAGTCGCTTTCTCAAGACTGCTCCAGTCTCCTGACTGTCTGGCAGTCTGCAGTGGCTGCCTGGAATGTCTTTGTCTGGGTTTAAACCCCTGTCTAAATGCCCATATGTGGAGAAATGTCCCTTTGTCTGCCACAAGGACTCTTGCTAATAGTGGGGAAGAGCAGATGAAAAGGCATGTGAAGCCTAACAAATCATCTGCCTTAAGCTGTAGGCAGAAGGAGCTTGTGGGGACTCTTTTTCCCCTATGAAACTGAGATGTTACCATATAACACTTCCCTTTCAGTCCAGCTTCTTTTTCCCACAGGAAACTGATGCTGTAAAAAGCAAGCTGCTTCGTTAGTGACACTAGTATCTTAGTGTTTTCCCATTTGATAGTCTGACTTCTAAATTTATCCTATCAATGTTAGTATGTCTGTGAATTGCACTTCTCAGCAAGTGTGTCAGAAGACATTCTGGTTTTTTGGGTGAAACCCCTGTACAGCCCCAAAGTGGAGCGCTGGAATACTTACCGAGTCCTGCTTTTCCAGGTTTACAGCTTTTCAACAAAGCTTCAAACACTCAGTCAAAAAGGAGTCAGAATGAGCTCAGTTTACAAAAATCTCCTTTGAGTCAAACCTAGAGACTAGTGTAACCCACGGTAACTCATAGAAGACTGAGGGCTGATGGTTGGACTTGATCCCAAGGGTCTCTTCCAACCCGATTCGATGATTCTAAGAACCGAGGAGGGAATAAAGATGGAAGAGACTAGATCGGAAGTAGCAGGCCCCAAAGACAGTCGTTTAGATGCTGAAGAAATTAACTGGAATGAGATGATTGTGTCTGAAGTCCCCGAATGCACATGGATTCTGGAAACTGTAGACATCTGGGCATATAGAAGCTGCTCTACCTTGGCCAACAAGCAGCTTTACTGCCCTTCCTGGGGCAGGCAGGCTGGCAGTCTGGTGCTTTGCTTGAGAAGTGGGAGGTCCCAGAGAGTATGAGCTGTAGAGGAGGAGCCAGTGGGGTTTAGGGAGGAATGTGTGGCTCGCCTGCTGCCTCCGGTTTGCAATGCTGCAGGAAACGCCAGAGAGGCCTTCTGGGTTGCTGTTACCTCTGCCATGGGAGAGAATTACTATAACAAACGCTGGCCTTGCAGCAGTAAAACTTGATTTTGCTCCAGCAGATGCATGGAGAGCTCATTACTTCTGAATTGGGCTTGTATTTTTCCCTAAACCCTTAGCATGCTATTGACAACTGAACCTCAGGAAGCTCTTTCCAGGTTATGTCCTGGTTCCCCTTATCTTACTGCCTAATGAATGGCCCTCTTCCTTGTCACAAAGGCTTCCAAATGCTCTTCTGCTGTCTTCTTTCCCCCACTCAGAAAATATCTCCTGTGGTAGCTCCCCACTGTGTTCTTGGCTCTCTAATGGTTGCGCCTGGGACAAATGGTCAAATCTCTGCTGACAGGAAAGGTGAATCAGGCCTGTATCTCCAGAGGGGTTATCATTTATGTTCGTCTTCTCTGTGGGTGAAAATACTGAACCATTTTGCTTGGGTCCCTGATTTACATGATGTATATGCTGACATGTTTTGCTGCATTAGTGGCTTGTCAGGTTGATGCTGTGGCCTATTTTGTTGAGGAGTTACTGTGCTGGGTGATTTACAGTCACCTGGGAGGCAGTTTTTGCAGTAAATCATTAGGCTCTCTGGGCACTGGTAAAAGTTACTGCCTTGTCTTCCAAGTTCAGGGAAGCCTTTCCTGAATCCCGATACGCAGCTCTCTACAACCAGTCAGGCTAAAGAGCTAAATTGTCAATGACTGAGAAACTGTAATGCACTAGCGAGCCATACAGAGTACTTGGAGTATTTGGTTGTTGTGCCTTTTGTTTTTTTACTTGCAAGTGGATGAGTCTGGAGAAGTCTTAATTTGCTGCCTGCTGGCTAATTTATCTCATTCTTTGCATTTCTGTTTTATTTCTTTTTACCGCTCTGTCAGCTGGCTAGAATTGCCGACAGCAAAGATCATGTCTTTCCAGTGAATGATGGTTTTGAAGCCCTTCAGGGGATCATAGACTCTGTAAGTATTTTTAATCATGTGTTTGTGTGTGTGCATGTTGGTTGGTTTCTGTGAGCTTGTGCAGCTGAAGCTTCAGTTTTGTGTTCTCCAGGACCTGCTGACTGCTAATAAATCACATAGGCCTTGTTCCAAAGAGGCTGCCCTTTGTTCTAACATTGCTACTTTAAGGTAGAGTTTATCAACAGGTCACAACACAGGAAGCTTTGAACACAAATACTGTCTTTGTTTGTCTCCCTCCTTGGTGGGAAGTAACTGAAGGGCCAGAGGAGGTATGTGGTGACTGTTTATAAAGTGGCTACCACAGACTGGGCCAGCAGAGGTGTGTTAGAGCACATCCTGTGCAAAGGATTGGGGCGCTCTTGGATGTCTGTCTTTGAGCTTGAATAGCATCCTTTCTGTCCTGATGGGTGTGCTGCACTGCTCTCTTGGGGAAGGGATCCTGCTATGTGTGCCAAAATCCCCCCACCTCACCTTGCTGCACTGGGCTGATGAAAATGGGCTACTTTTTGTTCCCCTCCAAACTTAGGTTTTCCTAATAGAGATGGATCAGTTCCTGATGTTTCCCCTAAGGGCTGGGTGCAGTGTGTAAGACCTGGCTCCTTCCCAGCAGCTGGGCCAAGAGCCAGATGTTCAGCTGACGGAGGGAGGGGCACAGAGTGATTCTGTTCCCTTGGCTCCCTGAGTGAACCATGCGAGCGGCTCCACGGTCTCTACTGGCAAGTAAGGGTGCCTGACCAGTCATCCCTGGCTCCAGCTCTAAAACTTTGAGTGGCCTGTCCCACCTTGGACCAAGGCATCCCTTGACTGGGCAGGGGAGGCAATACACGAGAGGATGTGTGTGTCATTTTCATTAGAAGTGTAAAATGTGCCAAGTGCTCACTAGGAATAATATGGTTTTAGGTAGTCTTCAGTGTGTTTCTGTTCCTCTTGCTCAGTTGTATCCTTTCACTGTTCTAATTAGATTGCTTCCCATGGCTATGCAGAAGGATGTGAAAACCTTTGAAGTACACGTGGTTTGTTCATTTTGGCAGAGGCTTTTGAGCTGATAAAAGACAGATGAAATATACAGCTTAAAGCTGGGGGGGCAGGTTCAGCGGGGGGCTCAGGTTTCTGTGTTTACAGTGGTTACGCACTGTGACCATGTAGTACCAAGCAAAACTGTTCCCTCAGCACAGACTCAGTTTTCCCTAGTGCTCCTGCCTGCAGATGGAATACAACCCTTGGCTTATTGGTTTTCCTGGCACCATCCAAGTGTGGGGCTACTGCCTCAATTCTCTGGAACAATCAGGTGTTGCACGTCATTTAAGAAAGCAACAAAAACACAAAAACCCCTAGCTTGCTTCCCAGCCTTGCATTCCCTTTGCAGCTGTTTTTAATGAATTCCAGCAGCAGCCCTGCCTCCCTTTCCAGCTACAGTTAATGGAAAGGGAAGGCTCCAGCCTCCAGGAACCTGGTGAAGAACTACTTCAGTCGCCTGGTGCAAAATTTACCAGTTCTGCAAAGAAGGGTCACAAGGAAGTGTGGTTTTAGGGTAATGAATCGGTACAGGTTGGGGGCTGACCTGCTGGAGGAGAAAGACCTGAGAGTCCTGATGGACAACAGGATGCCCGTGAGCCAGCAGTGGGCCCTGGTGGCCGAGAAAGACAATGGCATCCTCCTGGGGGGGGCGTCAAGAAGAGTGTGACCAGCAAGTGAAGGGAGGTCATCCTCCCTTTCTTCTCTGCTCTGGTGAAGCCCCATCTGGAGCACTGGGACCAGTCCTGGGCCCCCCAGTTCCAGAAGGACAGGGAACAGCTGGAGAGGGTACAGCAGGGGGCCCCAAAGAGGGTGAGGTGCCTGGAGCATCTCTGTGCTGAGGAAAGGCTGAGGGACTTGGGTCTGTTCAGTCTGGAGAGGAGAAGGTTGAGGGGGGATCTGATCAACCCCTAGAAATACTTCAAGAAGGGGTGTCAGGAGCATGGGGTCAGTCTCCTTCCAGTGGTGCCCAGTGACAGGACAAGAGGGAACGGGCACAGACTGGAGCAGGAGAAGTTCCATCTCAACCTGAGGAGGAACTTGTTTGGGGTGAGGGTGGCAGAGCCCTGGCAGAGGCTGCCCAGAGAGGTGGGGGAGTCTCCATCTCTGGAGACATTCAGACCCCCCTGGAGACGTTCCTGTGGGACCTGCTCTGGGTGTTCCTGCTCTGGCAGGGGTTGGACTGGGTCATCTCCAGAGGTCCCTTCCAACCTCAGAGCATTCTGTGCCCTCATCACCTGCATTTGAGCAGAGTGATTGCAATAGGTTGGGTGGGAAGGAGATGTGTAAAAGCAACGACCAGAAGGGACATTCATCCCTCTGTAGGATAACAAATCTGTAGATTCTTCTTCTAGGTGGAAAATAAACTCCCTCCTCCTTTTCTGGCAAAACACCTCTGTTTTACAGCAAACAAACAAAGCATTTGTGTTCACAGGAAAAGCATTTGAATGTTGAAATGTTGAGATTTGGCAAGTTCTTTCAATTCCTGTGTAAGAGTCGGTGTGGCAAGGACCCTCAGCCATGTGTAGAGGGAGCTGGTTAGACTCCAGCTGCTGGCTGATATAACAGAGGAAGGAAAGAGAAAATGATGAGCCTACGGGAGATTAGGTGCTTGAAATCACCCTAGAGATGTGAATCCCTGGGTCTGGTCCAGTCTGCAGTGATTCAGTGCGAGCTGCCCTGTGTTCCTGCTGAGGAGGTCTGACTCTTCCCTCCCCAGCTTGCCCTGAGGAGCAGATCTTTTTTGACCCTCTGTGTGCAGAGAGGTGAAGGACTTAGAAGTCCCTCTGGAATGAGAGAGGGTGGGAGCTGGGAGTGGTGGAGCTTGAGGTCAGCCTCCACTGGGCTCCTACCTCTGCCCCTCAGGGTGATGGGTCTGCAGATGTTTCAGTGCACCACCTGCCCTTCCTTCTCTAGGGCAGCCAGCAAGTTTCTAAGTTAGCGGCTGCAGGGAGCTCTGCTTGGTGCTTTCCCAGGAGGACTGTCCCCCACTAAGTGCCACCAAGGTCTTCAGGCTGTGTCATGGAAGCTGTGCCTAAATGAGCTGAAAACAGTGCCATACTGAAGTAATTCATAAAAACATAGGTCTGGGTGGGAGCTGAAGGTATTCAGTGCACTGTAGGTTTTGGTCCTTTCTGTCCTGGGGGTTCCAATGTGACTTTTTTTTTTATTAAGCAAACCAATTGCTGCTTCTCCCTTAGTGAAAAAGCCACTGCTAAAACTTCAGCTTCCCCCTTGTTTAACTGGGGGTTTGTTAGGGGGGAGGAATGTGGGGGAGACAGACATCTGATTGCTGTCAGCTGGGAAACAGACAGAAGGAGCTGAAGTAATTTATTAAATTTTTCCTTTCTGTGAAGAACTTCTGCAGATCATAATGTGTCAATTTAATGCAAATGGAGGAATTCTTAGAAGGAAAACCTGAAGCTCAATTTCATCTGCTGCTCAGTATGTCTTTGGTAGGAGTGCTGGAGGCCATGGAAGATGAAGTGACATGGAAGTCAGGGTAGGATCCTGTCACTGCTTTGCTTTGAGCCCTCAACAGAAACTGACTGAAAGAGCAGTTGCTTGGAGAAAGAACACTCCCTGGCCCTTGCCATGTGTTAAACAGTGACTCTACCTTGGAGCTTGTCTCAAATGGGGATGTAATCGTGGGTCCCTTAGACAGGGACTTAGTCCAAGTGAGCTGCAGGAACCCTCACAAAGCAGTTGTGGTGTGTAAGAAATGTGGTGTATAAGAACTAGTTTATGGAACTGTCTCCTCTCTTTTCTAAAACATACAAATGATCCATCCTTTTCAGTTTAATTTCCTGGGCACTCCTTTCAGATCCTCTTGCAGTGGTGTCCACCTGCCCTTGGTGTTTTCCAGGTCTCACCTCGGCTCTTAGAATTGATATGACAGATCAATGCACTCCTCCTCCTCAGGAAATTTTAGCTTGGAAATGTACTGTCTCTGAATACTTGTGTTACACCGAGTGCAGTGCCGGGTACGTGCAGAGTGGCGATGTGAGTGAAGTAAGAGTAATGTGGTGATGCTTTTATGTACTCCTCCAGAGCTCACTCAGTTGCTTCACCTGCAAATAGCATATTCCCTGCACACTGCCCAGGGTGTCTGAACTTCTGCACTGGTGAGGGAGGATGGGATCTCCAGAGGGCAACTCAGAGCGGGAGCTTCCCATCAACATTGTGAGTCTGTCATGGGTCAGAGCCAGGCTCCCTCCGCAGGCCAGGAGACAGTCAGCAGCTCCAGCCCCCTGGCCGGGGCAGTTCCCTTACCTTCGAAACGGGGAATGTGAGCCTCCAGTCTCAACTGCCTAGTGCTTCTCCTTACTCTAGTAGTGTGTGATCCTGATTTCTACTTCTTTCTTCCCCCAAATACGTCTTTAAAAAGGACTTAAAGATGTTTATTTTGCTGAGCTCACACAGATATTATTGGGCAGGAAACATTTCATCAATAAATTACTGTTTTGTAATGGGCAACAGAGTGTTGTTTAGCAACTCAGCAGAGCTTGATCGTGAGTACCTCGCCTCAGACTGGGGGTCATTCGCACCAACGCTGACGAGGCAGTAACCTTCTATTAAACTTCAGCCTGTATGCTAGTTAGAATTCCCAGTTTTGGTGAAAAAGAAAAATAAATTATAGGAAAGAGGCAGCTGATGTGGTGAAATAATCTGTCTGCAAGGTTTTGGACCAGAATACTGAATCAAAGCTTCCAGCAGCGGCAGAATTTCACTCCCCTTCTCTTTGTTTCTAAAAGGGCCCAGGTGACCTGCAGGGTCACTCCTGGCCTTTGATGGGTTGGCTGGCAGGAGTTAAATTAATGGGTTGCCTGGCAGGAATTAAGTTAGTCACAGGTTGTACTAAATTAATTTCTGCCCTGCTAGAGGGTAAGCTACAAATAAAGCCACGGTTCCACAAGGCTGTGCTTATTTTTTGTCATGTCAACAAGTATCAGCAGGAGATGCTCCCAGGAGCCTGCGTGAAGCATCCTTGGAGTCCCTTAGAGTGCAACAGGAGACCCATTTGGGAATCGGGGCATGGTCATTAAGCGTGAGCTGCTAAAGACAATGGGATGCTTCCTCACTGTGGGCGAGCACGTGCCTGGCTGCCAAGGTGCCAAGGCAAGCCACCTCGAGGCCTGCAGTTACTGAGTTAGCCAGAGCTGTTGTAATTCTCCCTCCGAAAGAAGGGGTGTGGAGCCAGATCTTCTGGGTACGCTCTCGCTCTCGGAGCTGTTTATGGGTGCTCAGCAGGGACACCGCATCGCTACTCTTGCATGTTATTTGCTTTCCTGGGGAGCCAGCCCGTAGTGAGTGAAGGGCACCTCCAGCCCACGTGAGGCTGTGCAGTCCTTGGGAGAGGAAGCAAGCAGAAGATTTGATGGAATTTTATCCAATTAATAAGTTGAAGCCCTTTTTGAATTTATTTTCACGATGGGAAGAGACATAGAGGAGTTCTCTTGCAATGGTTACTGCTGCCTGGTTTTCACTTTAAGTTTGGGTGGGTGCTTGGAGCATTGGAAACTTATTATTATTCTAAAAAAAATAAATATTGCAGTTGGCACTGTAAAAAGCCATTAAAGCCAGCTTTTTATGGCTACGTAAATGGATTGGACTGGAAGGGAGCTCTGCATCATCTAATTGAGACACCTGCTCTCCCACCCCCCATCCAAGTTGGGTCATATGTCATGAATTTCAGACTTTATCATGTGAAGTTTTATCTGCCTCTTTTTTTTTTTTTAAGTATTGATTTAATTTTTCATGCAGTTTTTCTCCAGCTCTTTTGCCTACTTCTCTTTCACTCCATTGCTGTATGTATTGAAATGTTTGGGGATGCAGAGGGAGGGGATAGCAGAATCAAAGCAATTTGGAAATTTGTAAAAACGTGAAAGGATTCTGTTCTTAACAGACAGTTCTCAGTGGAGAGGAAAACACTGGAAAAGTGGCAAACTCTTAGCTGGGCTCACTAGCCCCAGCAGTCACTGTGCAAGAACAATGGTGTATCTTCAGAGAAGCAGCCCCTGGAATGAGAAAGGGCGGGTGGTAGAGGGCTCACAGAGAGGGACGGGTGGGTGGGTTGCTATAGATGGGTGCTTTGGAAGACTGCTCTTACAGTTCTCTTTACTTTTTGTGTATTTTCCTTACCTTCTCAAATTCTTCTAGTGCTTTTAAGTCAGTTCTCAACTTGTTGACTTTCTCTTTTTTTTCCCCTCTTGACAGTTCCTGTGTAACCCTGTTCCTGCAAATCTCCTTTCTCCTCACTTGTCAGGCTGCCAGCTGCTCAGACTGTCCTGGTTCCTTCAGCCCTGTGGTACTCTTTCCGTCTCTACCGTCCTGCTTCTGAGTAACTCCAACGTTTAAAAGTTTTGAAACGATCAGTCTTGGCTCAATCTGTGCCCTTAGCAATTGGGTATTTGAGGCAGAGCGCCGTGATTGTGAAGGAAAAAGTAGTTTACATTTTGTAAGAAAAAGATATTGGTTGCCATCCTTACAGATGTTTCAATTTAAAGTTGGGAAAATAATTTTCATGTTGGATTTGAGTCATGATGCTTGGCTGACATTTACTTGCCTCTTGGAGCTGACCTAAATTTTGCTCAGTACTGCCTGCTGTGGGGGCTGCTCAGCCCCGTGCTGAACACCCACAGCTCTGTCGCTGCTTCCCTTCTCGCCGGGGCTCACGGGCACCATCACTGCTTTGCTGACTGCGCGCCTGGAGGAGTTTGAGTTGGTCTTTGGAGCAGGGCAAAGGGTGCTGCAGGCGAATAGTGGCTTGAGCAACGTTAGTGCCGAATGGGCATAGGCAGTATCCCACTCCAGCACGCCCCTCGAGGCTCGCCAGCAGTCTGCCGAGCCCGATGCCGAAGTACTTGCGTCAACCCCTGTCTACACGTAAGTGGTTAAAGGTGGTGCCACCCCTGGCAAGGCATACTGCTTAATTGGGGTGAAGTAAATACCAGTTGTCCGTACATCTTGATTTGGAATCACAGTGCAACGTTGAGGGTGCACTCTGGTACCACCTCAGAGCAGCTTAAAAACTGAAGAGATGTCAACCCCTGTGCTGAGGCTTGGGGGGTCGCTTTGTAGATATTCCTTGGATGTTTTCCTGCAAAACTAAACAGCGTGGGTTAAACTTGTGGTGTTTTACTTGGAGTTTTGGTCTCCAGAAGAATTCTGGGGAGGGAGACAGGGCTACCAAGGGAGGGCAACAGCATTGTCTCGCTAACCCTTCAGGGCGCAGCTCAGTTGCTGGGGATCAGGGTCTGCGCAATAACCTGTGCTGCCGTCACAGGCCAGCTTGTGCCGGGATGCCGGGGAGTGCTGGCATCCATTGCCTTCCTCCATAGCAACAGCTCGCCGAGGAAGAGCAGTGACACCTGCCTGCTTGGCTTGAAGTGAAAAGCCAAGATGGCACAGTTGTGACACAGATGACAGGCGCTACGTTAAGTATTTACGTGAGAACGAGTGTGCTGTCACGCTGGCGGATTTGTGCTTCTATAGAAACGAGTCTGAGGTGCTTCATGACATTTTTCCTGTCTTTTAGATCTTGAAGAAATCCTGTATAGAAATCCTGGCGGCAGAGCCCTCCAGTATATGTGCAGGGGGTAAGTATCAGTTGAGGCCCAGGTTGTTCCTGTTACCTAAAACACATCTTTCTTTCCATTTCTGACTGCTGGAGACTGCAAAAGGAATTTCTGGTCAATTTCTTTCTCATCTTAGAGTAGCTTACACGTTTCCCATTTCTGCCAAATGATGTCAGATGGAATTTTCTTACAGAAAAGGCTTAAATCTGATAGTTTTGCCTAATTTTTTCAGTCAAACCTGTCTGCCTTAGCCAGACTGTGCCAAGCTTGAAGTAGACGTGCTGCAAAATTACAAACCAAATCAGAAGATAAGACTTTGTGATGAGGTTTAGAGCTTTGCAATTTCACCATCTCGGAGGATTATCAAGGGCTTCTTAAGAAATTAGCCAGAATGTCAAGTGAGCACACTTTGACCTCGAGGTTTCTAATATTCTTTGAACATTTCATAGGCATTTGGGGTTGATCCAGTGACTAGAATTTAAACCTCATTCAGCTGATTTGGGTGAAGGGCACTGCCCCGCTTCGTGTGCTCATTCGAACAGGTCTGTGCTTGGTGTGCTGTGGCTTTAGAGTCTTAGCAAGCAGTTCTGCACTCAGCAGAACCCAGCCTTTTCCAAAGAAAGCTTGAGAACCATTTTAACATCTTCCCTCTGCTTCCTCTGAATTCTTCGCACTGTATGAAGTGTTTCCTGTTTGTTGAATGTGGGGCAGCTCATGGGGCCAAGAGCTGGGAGCAGAGCAGGGCTTCCTAGAAAAGGATGAGTCCCTGACAAGTTCTGCATCTTCCTTTTTCTTGAGTCGGCAGTCCAGATAAGAAAAGCAGTTATCATTACTTCCAAAGCAGCTGCTTTAATCGCCCTTCCTGCATCCTCTGTTCCTGATGCAACTGCCTGGGTACCTAAACAAACAAGACAGTCATCCTTCCCCAGCAGATGCAAGACAACAGGCGGAATGCCCCGTTAATGCCCTGCATCGGGTTTGCATTCCATGCACACCTTTACAGCAGTTCTGTATCTGAAGGCAGGATGGAGTAATTGATGTGAATTATACTACTTATTTATTTCTCATTTGGGCTGGCCATTTAAAAAAAAAATAAAGGGAAAAAGGTTCCCAAACGGGGTTCTGTCTGCCTTAGTGTGGTAGATGACTGTTGGCATGGCAATCTCTGATACAGTGTGGTGATGTTCCACAGATGCTTGGGAAACAAAGTGAAACTGTATGAACATTCAGACCCACTTCACATACTTACAGATTTTTATATTTTAAAAATCATAGGATCATAGAAAGGTTAGAAAGTTGGAGGGGACCTTGAAGATCATCGAGTTCCAACCCCCTGCCCTGGGCAGGGACACCTCCCACCACAGCAGGTTGCTCCAAGCCCCATCCAGCCTGGCCTTGAACCCCTCCAGGGATGGGGCAGCCACAGCTTCTTGGGCAACCTGTTCCAGTGCCTCACCACCCTCACAGCAAAGAAGTTCATTCTGGTATCTAATCTTAATCTCCCCTCTTCCAATTTCAGGCCTGTCTTGTCACTCACTCCCTGACAAAGAGTCCCTCCCCAGCTCTCCTGGAGCTCCCTTCAGACACTGGAAGGGTCTCTAAGGTCTCCCTGGAGCCTTCTCTTCTCCAGGCTGAACAACCCCAGATCTCTCAGCCTGTCTTCATAGCAGAGGGGCTCCAGCCCTCTGAGCATCTTGGTGGCCCTTCACTGGACCTGTTCCCACAGGTCCATGTAATAATAAATAGATAATAAATACTTATACAAGTGATAAGTGATTATGCTTATGTAGTGTTGTAAGCAAGCAGATGAGTTAGAGCCACCATTTATAAACACCTTTAGCACTTTTTAGTATGCTCGTCAGGGGCTTGTACATCTTGGCACCCCTTTCATTGTGTCTTACAGAGAATGTAGGGGTGATGTACAGCTCTATCCCATGGAGCCTAGAGGGGTATTACAGAAACCTTTCATGTTGGAATGTGGCCAGTACTTCACAAGAGGACAATATTAACCTTGAAAAATGCCCCCAGTTATTCAGATGCTCAGTTCAAGGCCTCATTGCCAAGTTTGGACAAATACTCAGTTGCTCTCAAACTGCAGCTAATTAATCACTTAGGGCTGTGAGATAATGAAAGTACCATTGAATGGGACAGTTATGTGCACTCACATCTTCTGAAAGAGACTTTTGCAGGTGTAGCTCTGATACCTCCTGTTTTCTTGTGTCTGTGCACGTCTGTGGAGAGTCGTGGCAGCTTTTCCTTTTTCTTTTGGGTGTTTTTTGTTGGTTTGGGGTTTTTTTTTAGTTTTAGTTTGGAAGGAGAGAACACGAGAGCTTTGTGTTACCTGAGACTGCTCTTGCGCTGCAGACTGGTCCCAAACACTTGAGTGATGAATTTCAGCAGTAACACGACATTCTGAAATGCCAGTTTCTTGATGATCTGGTTTTGCATCAGCACAGACATGCAGAGTCCATACTCTGTCTGTTCATTTCAGCCTCGAGCAGAGACAGGATCCCCGTGCTTAATCTGACATCACCGATACGCTGTTCTGTGACTGTACTTGAACTCTCATTCCCCAGAAGTTGAGACTTCTGTGATTTCTCTTAAGTATTCTTCAGCCCCCGCACTCCAGAACAGAGCTCTTCTCCCCCGTTCTTCCCAAATGCTCTTGGACAACACATAATGGGCCTATGAGGCAGCTTCCCTGGCTAGATGTGGTGGGATGATTTGCAACTTGGCTGTAAATGAGTGGGACCTGGAAGAGAGCCCAGATTCCAGAGCAAATCTGCTTTTCTTGACAAGTACAGTGTATGAGTCCTTAAGGGAGATGAAGGAAGATGGGGACTGTAAAGTGCAAGGGGAAAATTTTGCATCTGCAAAAACCAGGTTCCGTGTTGCTCCTGGGAATTTTAAAAGCAGGGCGGTGTTTCTAGTGCACTGTGATTGCTCCTGCATGGGCCTGGGTGGTGAAACATTTCTGTTCAAACCACATTCAACAGGGAAACATGGGTGGGGGTTGTCCGAGGGCTCCTCCTGGATCGTAACAGGCACTGGAGGGACTGATCCCTCCACCATGGACTGCAGAGTTTGAGTCCCTCCCACGGCTGCCAGAACGTGTCTGGGACGATGGCCCTGGTTCAAAATCTGAAAGTCTGAAAATGGTGCTTTCCTTGCAAGGCAGTCTGCATGCCGATGCTGCAGGAAGTCCACAAGCCTTTCCCAGCACTAGGTTCAGGCAGTTGAAATAACAAGGAACAGCAGAGAGTGGTCCAAAAGACTCATCAGGATGTGATCTCATTGCTCAGCCTTGTTTGTTCCAAAAGTACCACTCAGTCCAGCGCTCAGGGGTGGGTGACTGTCCCTGATGCTGTCTGCCTGTGCCACAGCTTGTGGTGACCTTGTAGAGTTGATCTGGAAGAGTAGCAAAGAGGGAGACCTGATGAAATGCCGGCAGACTCTGGGATTGTAGCCTGTGTCCAGAGACTGGAAAGCCCACTGGTTGATGAAATCCCTGGTTGTTGTATGGAAGTGGGCCCAGGCAGCGACTCAGGCTCATGGCACAGGCCAACGTAGCAGGGTGTGACAAACTCATGGCAGCAGGTACAATTTTCCAGTTACCTGGAAATGAGCATGTGAACTTCAACAGATTATCTGCCACTGGAAGATTTTTTTTCTTTCCATATGAAGTATACTCTTGCCTTTCTTCACCCCAAACTTTCTGCCACTTCAAATGGCAACCTGGGGGGGGAAGGCTCAGTACCTCTGAAGCTTCATGTTTTCATTGCAGGTCAGCAAAAATGTTTCTGTTATGTATAATTTCCCATTTCTAGAAACTTAAATTGAAATTGGGTAGGGAGAGAGTGGAAGTTCAGTTTTTCAGATTTTTTCAGTGTAACGCTTGTTAAGCTGCAGATTTTAGCTCAAGAGATCAAGTGAAAAGTTTGAACACGTGGCTTGTCTAAATGAGGGTTCCTTGCCTTGCTGTGTGTCACTAATCCTCTGTCTCTGCTGCAGAGTCCTTCCAGGTTGTGGTGAGAGGCAATGGATTCCGTCACGCCCGCAATGTGGACAGAGTGCTCTGCAGTTTCAGGATCAACGACACCGTCACTCTCAGTAAGCTGGTTTGTTGTTTTTTTCTGACTCTACAGTGGCAGGTGTTTGCTTGCCAAGCATTTTGGGTCTTTACATATGTTGACTGTGAAGGTAATGATTATGGGATGAGGAGCTATTAAACTTGCAGAATGCAGAAGTGATATTTTATTTATGTATTTATTTATTTATCGAGGAAAACCTTCTGGTGGTATTGTACACTGCAACTCTGACAGCAAGTATGTGACTAGGTAATACTCAAGTCCTGTGTGCAGGTCTGGAGCCCTCCAGAGAGGGAGGACATGGACCTGATGGAGCGGGTCCAGAGGAGGCCACCAAAATGCTCAGGGGGTTGGAGCACCTTTGCTCCGAGGACAGGCTGAGGGAGCTGGGGTTGTTCAGCCTGGAGAAGAGGAGGCTCCAGGGAGACCTCAGAGCAGCCTTCTAGTCCCTAAAGGGGCTACAGGAAGGCTGGGGAGGGTCTGTTTCCAAAGGCCTGCAGGGACAGGACAATGAGGGGCACTGGCTTCAAGCTGGAGAAGAGCAGATTTAGATTGGGTATTGGGAATAGGCTCTTTCCTCTGAGGGTGGTGGAGCACTGGGACAGGTTGCCCAGGGAGGTGGTTGAGGGCCCTTCCCTGGAGACATTCAAGAGGAGGCCTGGTTGGGGGTGTCCCTGCTGACTGTGGGGAGGTGGGACTAGATGACCCGAGAGGTCCCTTCTGGCCTGGACCATTCTATCATAAGCTTAAGTAACAGGGGACAATTTATGGAGGACACTTGGCTGTAGAGAGTATCAGTAGGTGTGTCTGGCTGGGTTACGTGTGTGGGGAGGTCAGGCGTTTCTCTCCTCACTGTTCTCTGTGGTGCTCAGCAGGCCCCATCCCGTAGCTTAGATAACACTGGTTGGAAGCTGCACTGGAGCAGTGGCCAAGGCACTGCTTCTGTGGGTGCAGCTTGGAAAGATGCTTCCTCTGCAGAGGTCACCAAGCAGAAGAACTGAAATAAGAGAAGACAGTTAGACCCTGAGTGTCTGTTCTTTTTGTGAAGTATGCCAAGAGCCATGTAGCTGGAAGAACTAACAATCCTGTTGTTCTCCCCTGGCATGCCTGCAGACCCCCAGGGGAAACCAGATAGCATAACTCATGCCACCAGTGACAGCAGAATGCATCTCCTCTAACACAGAATCTCTTCAGAAGCTGCCTGATCATTTTGGAGGCTGTCCTGCCCTTTGAGTACAAAACAAATGCATGAATTAGTTTCTTACACATGGAAATCTAATGGCTCGATGTTTTACTTGCTTGTGCTTAGGGTGTCTATGTAATTCACTCTTTGGAGCAGGGGAACAGTTTGCTATGGCTGTTGGCCCTGTGGGGGATGTCACTGGGCATTGGGGGCAGCTCCAGGACAGTGAGAGTGTGTCATTTGTCCTGAAAGTCTTTTGCACTGTTCCACTGGTGTTCTCTGGTGTAGGCAGGGTCTGGAATTGCCAGCTCTTGTGTCACTAAGCAGAAGGCTTGGCTGCCTGTGGTTTCCTCTTGCTTAATGCAGATATGATGAGTGTTGAGGACATGAAGAGCAGAAGCTGGAGGGTTAAGTGTCCAGGGAGGAGCAGGTGGCTTTAGAGGGAGCAGTAGGGAAGGAGGGGGGTCTGAGTAAAAGCACTAACCCTAACTCTAACCCTGGGTAGGGAGGATATGGTGTATTAAGTGCTTTGGAGGTACCTCTGCACAACCCAGATATAAGTGCTGGAGATGTGTGAACAAGTGAGAGGTGGCTTTCAAAAAAGAAGAGCAGAGGTAGCCACAGATTCATGTTTTTCCTTTTAGGCTGCATAAAATTGGACCCAAACCTGACATGTGGCCAGAACTCCTTAAATCTGGATCATGGCTGCATTTAGATGTTGAACTGTGTTTGGTTTCTCCCCAGAGTTCAGGTCCAAAGTTTTGTTTGGATCTTGTGTGTTAGAAAGTCTCTAGTTCTCTAGATCTGGGCAGGAAACCTTCCCTTCTCTCTCCACCTGGAAGGTTCCAGTGGAAATGGAATTGCTGTTCAAATATTTAGAAGTTTTATTTTCATCAAAAGTCTGAAGCTATGACCCAAAAGCCTTTGGGTTTGGTGGCTGGAAGCTGACAGCGTGTAGCATTCTTAGTTTGCATGTCTGCTGCCTTGTTTCAGTTAAAATGAGAACATCTCATGGAAAGCATATAATTTGGGTGAAAATTTCCACTTTGTAGAGGAAGCTACTTTCAATTCAAGAGATGTTAGTGGAGGATTTTTCAAGCAGTTGTACTTCCAAGCTAAGAAATGCAGGGATGTGTATCAGGGAAACCATAGGAATTACCAGACCACCTCCCAGCAGGACAGAAACCCCTGAAGTTGCAAGATTTAGCAGTGCCCATGTCACTTTTTGGGCTGTAGCTTGGCCTTGTTTTAAGTCCCTTTGAGAGACTCGTGCTGCTGCTGATCTGCAAACAAGACCGATTGGGTCAATGTGTTCAGTTTTAGGACCACCAGGGGCCAGATTTGCAGCCTGTGTGGGAGGGGATCAGAGCTATGTTTGGTCCTTCGTTAGTGGAAGAACATCATTACTTTATTTCCCTAAATTGCTTTCTGTTCCTTCTATAAACTGCTTGCAAAAGCTGCAGCACAACGATCTTCAAGTGTGAGCTCTGAAGGCCTGAAAAATGTGGACCTTGGGCTTAATTTGAACTTTTTATTAGGAACTTTAAAATAGAACTGTACTTTGAAGAGAAAAAGCATCAGAAATAGTATGTGAAATGAGCAGAATGCTGCTACTCCTGGTTTGCGGGTGGGGGGAACTGGAGCGTGGTACTGAAGGGATCTGCTGGAAGCGAGCTGATGGCAGACAGGCCGGTGACAGCCTGACACCCAGCCCAGCACTGCTGCTCCTGCTTCATAGGGCCTCTACAGAAGCCTGAGATTTGGTGCAGGTCTCCATTCTTGATTGTCTGTTCATCATTCACTGCTGCCTCCGTATCTGTCCACCAGCCGTCCTTCTCAGGGACCTTTGCCTTGCCAGTCCAGGGCAGGAGCAGTGTCCTGCTTTGAGTGAGACAGGACTAACTTCTCTTTCAGAAATTTCATTTTACTGAAAAGCCTTTTCTAATGCCTGAGAAAAATGCACTGTAAGAAGACTCTAGGGTCTGAGTTTGTGAAAATATTTCCTTTATAGTTACTGTAGAGTTATGGTATGTGGGTTCCAAGGTCAGCAGTTTTGAGCTCGTCGGGTGCGGGGCTGGGGAGGAGCCAG
This sequence comes from Jacana jacana, assembly GCA_013400555.1. Taxonomy (NCBI): domain Eukaryota; kingdom Metazoa; phylum Chordata; class Aves; order Charadriiformes; family Jacanidae; genus Jacana; species Jacana jacana. The sequence continues at coordinate 231,477 of VZTM01027172.1, read as the reverse complement.
CGCTGGACCCAGGCTGCTGGCACTTGACCCATAAGAGCTGCCAACAGGATTCTTTCAGAGCATGAACATCACATTCAATAGAAATTAGAAAGTTTGCTAAGGAGTTATCTCCCATGATGGCTGCAGTCCTGAGGACTTCTCATGCTGCCCTTCCCCTCCTCCCAAAGCTGCAGCACTCTGTGTCCCATGTTGGTGGTCCTGCTGGTAGAATTGGCTGAGTATAATCTTTGTATATTTTATATTGATATTGGGATCAATATTGGTGATTTAGTGTTATTAATGCTAACTATCTAGCCTTATTCTGTCAAATCTGTTTATATTTCACCCCCCGGGATTCCGTGTTTCAGCCTGATTCCCTTTGGAGGGAGGGGAGAGGTCATTTGGGTGAGAGAATAATTGTCTGAAGGACAAGAAATTGTGGGTTCCTCAAGGTGTAACAAGTAGCTACTGTTTCTGCCAGCTATGTGAGGTCAGGAAGTGATATTATTGCTCTCCTTTTTCCCTCCTAGTGCTTTGAGTCTTTTCAGCACTTGATTTGCTGTTCCACTTTTTCCTCCAGAGGAGACTACTTGCACCCTTCCTGTCATTAGCCCGAAGGTTACCTGAGGCTGTGACCTGCTCAGCTTCCCTCCTGCTGCCTGGCTCCCAGGCAAGGCATTCATTCCTGGAAATATCCTAAAGTCTTCCCAGGGCTAAGAATGTCATCCCTCAGCTTTCCCCTATTCAGAGGGTCCTGTCTGTGGGGACACAAAACCATCCAGTGCTGCCAGTGAGGGTGATTCACTCCCAGGCCTGGTGCTGGGGGGGCGAAGGAGGAAGCCTCTTCCTCTCTCCTGTGTGCTGACTGCTTGTCCAGCTGAGTAATTTATTCTAGCTTCTCTCATCATAACTTCGTAGTAGCTTTTAGGAAAGATCAGCTTATCTTGGTGCAGCCCATGGGCATTTGTTGTTTGAAGCTGTCTTCCTGTGTCCATAAAATGACTGAGGAAAATGAGGATAAGGGTCACATATATTCCTCACCTTCTGACTCATGCATTCGTTGTGTCCTGAATGTGTACAGGTGAAAAGTGAGATCATTTCCCCCGGCCCTGCACCAAGATGTCTCAGCTCATTTTGCACAGCAGTGGATTTTTTGGTGCAGTGACCTGGAAGCAAGAGATGACAAACTCAGTTTCTGAATTCAAACTGCTCCCTGTCTGAGGGAGCTCAACAGTTGCCCATCAGTGTTCTCAGCCCTGCGTCCCTCCTGGTGGGAACCAGCCCAGCTCTGTTCAGTTTAAGTTGCTCTGTGTGAGAAAGTGTCTCGGTGTTTCGTTTTGGTGGAGCCTGCAGCTCCAGCCCTTGGTGGCACTCAGCTGCAAACAGCTTAATTTAACAGTTAACCCAGTGAGAATTTTATGGAAACCTTACGGAGATGGGATAGCTCAGCTGGTTTTGTTTGCTTGAGACCTCTCAGCCTCTGATTGTATCAGAGAGGGAGGTATTTTTAAAGATAACACTAAACCAGCGGTTCCTGAAACCTTAAATGGTCCCAGATGAGGTGCAGACCAGCACAGACTTGCTGAGGTTAAGGGCATGAGCTAATGGATTTTTACTGGGATTATTGGCAGAGAAAAGTGGCAGGTGAAGAGAGCATCAGCTCATAATGTTCATAGCTATGGGATGAAAAAAAAAAAGGAACATCTGTAGAAACCATGAAGAATATTTGGCTGAGCAGAACCGTAATCAGACGCATGTTCAACAGCAGGGTGTTTTCTGCCAGCAACAGGACCTGGGAGAATTGGTTTCAGACTGGACAGAGTTAAAAGTAATTATCCAGTGCAGTGACTTATGACTGCTTTGTGGTGCTAAAATGTCTTTGTTTGCCCAGATTGTGTGGGATCCAGCAAAGATAGTTCTGGGCATAGTGGCAGCTCTGTCCCAGGCAATTTAAAAGCGAAGAGAGGGATGAAAGACTGGTGAGGAACCAGCATACCCCGCAGCAGGGGTGGGGCTGGATCTTTGGCGTTGGAGTGACTGCTCTGGATGCCTGGCCAAAACTGGTCCTTTACACAAATTAACCTGATTTTTATTTTTTCATGAGGAAGTACCAGAAGGAAGGGAAAATGAAGCAAAGAGAGTGAGAGCAGGGATTTACCAGGTGGGTGGAGAGTGAGCTGTATAGGGAACGGTATCCCGAAACTGCCCAACAAATGCCTTCTGAAAATTGCCTTCTGTTTTAAAAGCCAAGCAGATTTCTCCATTTTCCCCATTTTTCCTGGCAGTGAGGTACTACTTTTGTGATATTTTCTTTACTTTCTCACAGGAACATTTTACTTCGCACTTTGACTCTCTAATGCTGATTTTCCCACTTGATCACGTCACTTCAACCTCCAGTGATTCTCTTCCTTTCCTTTTCTTATAGTTAGCTTTTCCCTCTTTCCACTGTGGTATTAGAGAATGTCTGTCCTGAGACTGTGTTTCTGGGAGTGTGACCTTTATGAAGGACGCAATGAATACCTCTCATCGTTCCTAGGTGAAAGCATACACCAAGGTGAGCTTGGCATCCTATTTTGAGGGGCAGCCCAAGTCATTGCTTGACAAAGCATCTGTGAACCTCTACCTCCAGCAGGGTTCTCTGCAGCTGCCCAGGCCAAGTGTGGAGGAACAAGCACGGAGCAGTCAGGGAAACCTGGGCTGAGCGAGGAGGAGACTCGGCACTGCGGGGTGCTCTGCTGAGCTCACTTACCGACCCCGTAAGCGGCCAAGGAGACCGAGGTGGTCTGTCGCTGGGACATCTGTGCGTCTAAGTGAGCTCAGCTTGCAGTGCTGGGACCGGAGCCGCCGCGGTGCCGGAGCAGGGCTCCCGCCTGGCTGTGACCCTGCTGCTCTGCCGCGTGTGCCGCCCTCCCTGCCAGCTGGGAGCGGGAGCAAATGAGTAGCCTGGGCCTTTGCCAAGTGCTATTAGTAGTCTGTGTGTGCTTGTTGAACAAACGGTACGCACAGCAGATGAACCCATCAGAGAAAAAGCGATTCCTTCCAGATCCTGTTTCTCCATCTAGAGACTGTTATGAATGTGATCTCACTGGTTTGTGCTTATCTGTCTCTTCCCCCATCCCCTAACTCTCCTCCGAATGGCTTTGGCACTCAAAGCTGTGTGTCCCTGCACAAAGCCGAGCAATTACAGCATGATCTCAGTGTGGTTTTCGTTACAGCATTAACAAAACATTTTTTTATTTATGGGTCTTTCTTGTTGGCAGTTTCTTAGCTCAGAGAGTGTTCCCGTGTCTTCTCACATTCCCAACTCCCCACAAAATGGGTTTGAAATAAAAACTCTGCTTGCAGAGTTGTCGCAAGGAGTGGCATAAGAGGAGGAGTCAGCCAGGATGAACAGAGACTGCGCTTTGGAGCAGAGCAGAGAATTGTGGAGGTGTTTTGTCTCCTCCGAGGTGCCAGAGGGACAGTGGAAGGGCTCAGGCTGAGGATGGCTCAGAGCTGCCCATCTCCATGGGCTGAGGGAGAGGAGAGCAGTCACGGTAGCAGAGATGTTCCCAAGGGAGTCTTACATGAGAGCAGCCGGAGTCCCTCCCTGTCCGGCTCTTCAGGCCCGATGGACCAGAGTCTTCTCTCCAGCAGTGACAGAAAGCTGGGTCAGAGCACTGTCTGAGATGTACTTTATTTGACCACAGATCATAAACACAGGGCTAGCAGAAGGGGTTGTCAGGCTGTGATCTATGGGAAGTTGGCAAACAGCTATTGCAGCCTCCTCTGGGCTGAAGCATTGCTGATTCTGCCAGCCCAACAACCAGCGCTATTGCGGTGGCAGTTTGAAAATGTAACCCTTCTGTAAGGGCTCTTTGCAGTCACTTTCCAGCATGCCAGTTGCTTTTTGGATGAACTGTAACCAAAGAAAAGGCTGCTAATTTTAGCTTGGTTGTATGGCTAAAAGCAAGTGCTGTGATCCGTCTGGGTCACCTTTTGGGGAATTTCTGTACCTCTCTTTTATTGAGGTTTGCTCTTCTGTGTTAAAACATTGTGCATATATTGAGGCTTTTATTATTCTGGGTGGGAAGTACTCCAAGTCCTGGCTTGCCAAAAGGTTACACCCTGCTAATGGCAAAAGCAACTCTTCACTGTTGCTGGGAATAATAGATTTTACAGGCTGGGGATAGTTGTTGAAAGGTGCAGGAATGCTGGGTACCGAATTGCAGGCACTTGAGCAGTAGAAAATACCTTGTTGAAAGGCAGGGCCATCCACAGAAAACAGATGTGTTCTTGTGAGATGCCGGACCCTTCTCTGTGTCCACAGGCTGCTCTGAGCAGGTTTCAGGACCGACTCGTTTTAGCCACCCATGGCTGCAGTGTCCCGTGGGGCTTTTGCACGGGGAGAACTTTGTTTTGCTGGGTTAGAGGCGCGTGGGGCAAGTTGTGCCTGTTACAGCAGGCAGACTTTCTGAAGGGTGAGGCCCTGCAACGTTTCCTGAGGATTCCAAGCTCTGCCCTTGGCGGGGGTGGGATGTGATTGAGGCCTGGGCATCCTTTCTACAAAGCTGGGACAGGAGGCAGCGTGGTGTCTCCTCGGCTGCACACAGCCGGCGGCCGAGCCGGGAACAGGAGTCACTGCCTGGGCAGCAGAGTCAGCCACAGCGAGTCGAGCGCTCCTTCCCCTCCCCTCCATGGCCCTACCACTAGTATTGTCAGCTGAGGGGAGGCCAAACCGCAGAATTCAGAATTTGGCAGGAGATCTAGAGTTTGGGAGCGTTTGGACCCATCTCTCGCTGCACAGGAATAGAGGGAGCTTCTTCTAGCAGATGAGAAAAGCGGCATTCTCTCAAATGCATCCTGCAGATAGAGATGCAATGGCAGATGAGGAGGGTTGTTTTGTTTGGTTTCCCTGTGCAAGTTTTCCAGGAAGGAGTCAGATGGCCAGAGTTATGCAAACCAAATGGATCTTCTTTTGTTTGGAGCAAAGGAAAATAGTCACTCATTTTTTGTGGTGAAAGACAAGCATTCTCCAAACAAAATAATCTCTCCCTGTAGCCAGCCTGGCCAGCCATGAGTTCCCTCTCGGGACTCTGAGTCTGATAAACTTTCAAGAGAGGCACAGGCTTTAATGCAAGTTGGGAGTGGGGCGGGAGAGAAAGAGAAACAAAAAGCTGATGAGATCTAAGTAAAAGGCCCTGCAAAACTAAGCCAGCTTTTCAGTGAGTGCTGGCACGGGGAATTGTTTGGCCTTTGCTGCCAGTGTTAGCAAAGGAGAAAACAAGACTTTGTTCTCTTGGGGTGTGTGTGTGCTGAGACGATGTCATTAATTTATGGGAGTTAATGATACCTTCATAAATCAGGGTGAGAACAGAGCTGGAGGGGCAGAGTCAACCACCATGGTGCATCTGCTTCTGCCTGTGCAGAGCAGGAGAGGCTGCTGTGTTGGTTGGGGAGCTCCACTGCAAAACCCAGGGCCCGTCTGGGAGGTGAGCTCACCGAAACCCCGGTGCCTGCGCTGGGGAGCACGGGGTGTGTGTTGTATCATACATGTCAGGCTTCCCACGCTGTCTGTAACGGGGCAGTGATATTTTAGGTAGCATGGGACAGCAAAGGAGTGCCCTGTGCTGAGCACACCCGCTCCTGATGTCCAAAGTGGTGGAAGTGTTCGTGTGTGACCTCGCTGTGGGAGAGCAGCGATAACGCGGCACTTGGCAGCCCAAGGGCAGGAGCAGGGATCTGGAGGGATCACAGAAGCTCAAGGGCTGCTCTTGGTAGGTGAGCTGTGATGCAGAAGCGAAGCCTGTCTGAAAATCATACATGTGGCTAAAATGCTTTGCTTTCAGCTGTTCGCTTGTGTCAAACAGCCCTTCACAAAATGCCTGCTGTGGGTAACCCGAAAATTCAGGTGTGTATGTAGGCATGGGACTTGCTGTAGCTGGAGACATAAGGAAAACTTCAGGAAAGGCTGTAACTTTTCATTAGCATTTAATTTTTTATAATGGAGTATGAAAAAGAAACATTTCCAGAATTGTCTGAGGAAATACTCTTCTGTATTGTGTCCAGTTGTGGGCACCTCAACCCCAGAGAGATCTGGAGGGGCTGGAGTGAGGGCAGAGGAGGGAGAGGGAACTGGGGAAGGGCCTGGAGAATCCATCTCCTGAAGGAGCTGGGAGTGTTGAGTGTGAGGAAGAGGAGGCTGAGGGGAGACCTCATCCCTTTCTACCGCTGCTTGAAAGGACCTTGCAGAGAGGTTGGTGCTGGTCTCTTCTCCCAGGGAATGGGCGACAGAAGGAGAGGGAATGGCTTCAAGCTGCAGCAGGGTAGGGTTAGGCTGGACATGAGGCAAGAATTCTTCCCAGCAAGAGTGGTCAGAGCCTGGACTGGGCTGCCCAGGGAGGGGCTGGAGTCCCCATCCCTGACTGTGTTTCAGAGTGGAGGAGCTGTGGTGTTGGGGGATCTGGTGTAGGGGAGAGCTTTGTAGAGCGGGGCTGATGGTGGGACTCCATGATCCCAGGGGTCTTTTCCAACCTGAACAATTCTAGGATTCTGTGATTCAAAGCAAAGAAGTGCACTGGTGTGAAATACAGATTGTAATGTGTGGCAGGAGTTACTGCAGCAATATTACTGCTTCCTAAGACCTTGTATTCAGTGGAAACCTCTCCTTTAGGAATGTCTGGGAAAGAATGCTTGGCTCGATGAGTTCTGCTCCTGCATGAGGAGACAAAGCCTTGCAGTCTCTATCTCCTACTCTTCATCCACTGCAGTAAAATGTGCTGAAGGCTGCTGAGTTAACCACTGAGAATGGGGGCAGGAGCAGTACTGCTCTACTGCTGTTGCTCCAGTCGTTATTAGCCGCCATCCTTGTGAACAGATTTGTCTCAGCAGCCAGGGGAAGAACGAACAAGACTCAGAGCTGATGCAGAAATTACTTTACAGAAGGTTGCCATGTTCTCTTGGGCCTTTGTCTCTTCGTGGCTTTTCCTCTTTCCACTGGCACCTTAAATGGAATTGTAACTTGCACAGGGTTCCTCCAAACTGGAAGACCAGACAGACAGAAGAGCTCAGCTCTCCCTTAGGTGGCTAAAGGCTTCGGTGAAGCTGTTGCCCTTGCTGTTCCCCAGTGCTGTCAGTGAGGCACTGAGCGCTCTGACCTGGCTCCCGGGTTGCCAGTGTCACATGTGCCCTGGGAAGGTCGCTGACTGCACGGTGCTGGTGTGAAGAGACTTGAGATGGGTGGAGACCCTGGGTTTGCTGGCTGTGTTTCAAATAGCGAAGTGAGGCGGTGATGAACTGTGCCTCCTGTTTCCATGTGGCCCCACAGAGCGAAGATCTCTCCAACCCCGCAGTATATAGAGATAAGCGTGCTTAGGTTGGAGAAGAGGAGCCTGAGGGGAGACCTCCTTGCCCTCTGCAGCTCCCTGACAGGAGGGTGTAGAGGAGGGTGGTGGTCTCTTCTCCCAAGGGAATAGTGACAGGGCCAGAGGAAATGGTCTGAAGTTGGGGCAGGGGAGGTTCACATTAGATGTTAAGGAAGAATGACTTGGCTGGCAGAGTGGTCAGGCACTGGAACAGCCTGCCCAGGGAGGTGGTGGAGTCACCATCCCTGGAGGGATTTAAGAACCGTGTGGATGTGGCACTTGAGGGTGTGCTCTAGTGGCCGAGGTTGTTGGGTTGGATGATTTGTTTTGTGGGATTTCTGGAGGGTTGGTGTGGGGTTTTTTTATTGTTTCTTGTGTGTGTATGGTTGGACTCAGTGATCTCAAAGGTCCTTTCCAACCATGAAGATTCTGTGAAGAGTCCAGATTTGGAGAAGTGAAGGGGAAGGAATCTGTTAGGGGAGGAGGCGCTTTCAAACAAAAGAAAATGTTAGCTGAAAAGTTTTATGAAGCTGGTAATATTTGGTAACAGCTCACTGCAGGTCTGAAAGCATCTCTGTAGAAGGCCCTCGAGCTGGCTGTAAGTACAGCTGGTAGAACGCTTTCTGATGCAGTGACGTGCTTGTGGAAAATGCTGATTCAGCAGAATCAAACCCTTCTGCAGGAATGTGTGGTTTCCAGCCCAAAAAACAAAAACTACCCAGCCTGTCTGCCTGGTTCTGGCGATCTGCCCCATCTCTGGTGAGCTGGGAAATGGGCTGAAGCTCCTTGGGATCCCCATCTGTCTGATCACCAGAGCTGGACAGTATAAACTTCTAATTTAAGCTACAATAGAAGAGTATTACTTAATATTCCTCTTTCCCAGGCAATTGCCTATCAATAATGTTTCTCACTCCACTTTTCAAACCAGAGTATAATTTAGGTTGGAAGGTGTAATTTAGGTTCAGAGAAGTCTGTCCTGAAGTGCAAGATTTTCCAAAATATACCATTTTCTTGACCCAGCTGTTCCCAGTTGCGTGAGATCTGTGGCGATGCCGTCTGCCCTCCTGCAGAGTGGCTGTGATAATTGACTCTGACCGGCCTGAAAGCGTTGTACCCTCGGTCGTGCTGTGGCGCAGGGGTCCAGCAGATGGGTTTTGACAGCAGGGAGCCGTTGTGGGAGTCGGGGGGTGCTGCCTGCAAGGAGTGGGTGATGGGGGTGCCTGGGGGGCAGGTAGTGCTCAGCTCTTCTGCAGGAGCAGGGGCAAAAAGGGACTTTGTGGAATGATGTTTCCCAGTGAGAATGACAGAGAGCTGGGGCAGCCTGAAAACAAGACAGTTTTCACAAGGGCTCTGCAAAGAAATGAAGCAGCATCATCAGCTGTACTATTTCCCCATGGTTTTTTGGGGGGAGTGGGTAAATGCAAGGTGTTGAGTTTTTGTTGTTGTTTTTTTCTCCTGGGGTTCCCTTGTATTTACTCTGTAAGTCCCTGGGCTGAAGGTGTCCTACAGCTACCTTGGAACAACTGCTGGGCAGTAGCCTTTTGTCCCTTGCACCGTGTTTAGCTGTCAAGAGCAAGGGAAAACTTTAGTTAAGCTCGGTCTTTAAGGCCTGTGTTACTGACCAGGTAATAAATCCCAGTATTTCTTTTTTCCAGATGAGAAGCCCTTTGTAGTGGAAGATACCTACTTACTCTGCCCAGCACCCGTGCTACGAGAAGTTGGCATGTATGTTCGTGTTCTCTGTACTCAAAGTACACTCAGCCTGTAGGAAAACAAGTTTCCCCAATCTCATTGTATTATGTTGCTCTTCTGTGTATCTTATTCTGACGCTGTCCCTTCTGCGTGTTGGGTTAATGGCAGTTGGGCCTTGGAGCATGGGGGAGGGAGCACCAGCTGGGTGAATTATCCTGTAAAAAGGGCTTTTCTGTGTATCATCTTATGATATTCTCTGGTGGAGGGTTGTGGACTCTCTGGCCTGACTTGTTTCTTGTGTTGTTTGTATTTTTTCAGGGAAGCAGCTCTTCAAGTCAGCATGAACGATGGTCTGAGCTTCATCTCTAGCTCCGTCATCATCTCCAGCACACACTGCGTAAGTTTAGATTGGTGTGCCCACACTGATTCAGTAGGATGGTGGTACTTAACAACAGGTGTTTGTTACTCTGGCATTAGGGCTTCCAAGTTGAACAAGCCTGGGGTGTGGAGGTCCTCTTTCCCTCTTGTAAAGGTGAGCCTGTGAGGATGGTAATAGGACACTGTGTGTGCCGTAATGTGGTAAGGTTCTGGAGTCCTCAGTGAACACCTCAGGCCCCGTATCTGCTGTGGGATGCAGACCAGAACAGGACTAGCAGCCAGTGGGCTGGAGGTGTCTGTGCCTGCTTGGCCACTGCACAGTGAACTTGCACAGGCCTACTTGTCCACTTGTTGCATTGGCTGGTCTGCTTCCTCTGCCTCCTCCCAGTGTGCTGCTCGCTGGGAAGGACACAGGGCAGCTGTGCTCACAGCCTTTGGAAACGAGAACGGCTGCCAACAAAAAAGTGGGTGATTCTTCACTCAAGCAGCTGGCTTGTGGCTGGCTTCCTTTGCCAGTATTGAATTGCTGCACTCGGTCTCTGGTGGAATCAGGCAAAGGGCGATGAAACCAGTTATAATTCATGGTATTGCTGGAGATGCTGCTTCTGCTGAGCCATGTCTGCTGGGAATAGCGCATGAAACATGTTGCGCCAAAGGAGGAAGTAGAGGAATTTGCTTTGAGCTCGGAGCAGTCCTTTGTGCTTCAGTGTATTCAGCTTTATTCACCTGTGGGAAGACCTGCCAGGAGTGGCTGAGGCACTGCTTTACTTCTCCCGTGAGATGACTTAAACTAGTATTTGAGAAGCCAGAGTGGTCCCACTGAAAAGTCTTGAAAATCAATCCATGGCCTGCTCTTCTTCCTGTCCAGTAGAAGCACGGGGTGTTTCTGTGCAGAAGTGCAAGGCTAAGCTGTGTACCATCAGCTGCCAGCTGCCCCCTGTGTCCCACAAAGGCTGAGGCACAGGATGAGAAAAGACTTTTGTGTCACTCGATCCTGATACTTGTTCAACACGGACAAGTCTGTTCGGAGAGAGAGTTCTCAGAGCTGATATGAGGGGTGATATTCCAAACCTTACAAAGACTTCCTTCTGCCTTAAAAGAAGGGAATTAATTTTATTAGTTAACTTTTTGGTTCGAGTTCTCTTCACTCACAGGCAAACATGTATTTGATGTTGTCAGCAAATTACAGGAATATTTTCCTGTGTTTTGCTCATATATGAGGCAAGATCTGGGAAAGAATTCTTAGAGAAAAAATACTCCCTGATATGCTTTCTTCTGAGGATGGAATTATTATTTCTAACTTACAGGAGATGAAACATCTTTTCTTTTTCTCTTGTTTTAATGGCTGTAAGGAAACTTAGAAAAATGCCTGTGCTTCACAGCAGCACCTACTGCTCTGACACCTCTGACTGTGGAACTGGATTTGGAGTGTGGCTGAGCAGGTCCAAATCCAGGTCCTACATCCAAGCCCCAGTGAGGCAACATTCAGTGGCTGCTTTGATTATATCACAGGCTTCAATAATCGAGGAAGTTTCTCCTGGAGAAATATGCATTTTGTCTTTATAGTAGTGTTTCTTTTTTCCAAGTTCTTCTTCAAGATTAAACTGATTACCAAGACTACAATCCCCTCTTCAAGTGAAGTTACAAGGGCTCTAGTCCTGGAAATACCCGCGTGCAAAATGTGCACCAAATGCCTTGTTTAATTGACCTCAGACCTGAAGGTCAGGTCTGTTTGTCCCATTTTGGCTGCAGATCTTCAGTCTGAAAGCTGTGGAATGCAGTGATGGTCACAAGCAGGAAAAAACCTTAGTTTTCCCTCCCTGTGTGCAAAGCGGCAGCTGGGGCCTTGGGGTTCCTCTGGGTGCTGGATTCAGGAGCAGTCAGGTTTGAAAAGGGTCTGGAGTGGAGTCAGAAAGCGTCCCAGTGGCAATCGGCAGCGGCTTCCCGTGGCAGCCCCACACTCGCTTTGGTGCCAGTGCCTTGGACCCCAGTCCCGTTGTGCTTCAGAAACGGCTGTTCTGCGGGAGAAGGAACAAGTTAAGGGGCTTGACAGCCTGGGGAGCTCCACCATTTCTTTATTTTCTTCTGTAGTTCCACAACCAAACCCTTCTATGCAGTGTGTAAATAATCTGCAAATATCCCATTTTCCCTATAAACAATACGTGTCCCCTTCCACTTTGAAGGACTCTCTGGAGGTAATCCAGGGAAGAAGATCTGGTGAAGAGGGTAGCTGAAGCAGGCTACATTCCCAGCAATTAAGACTGAAAAAAGCCAGTCAGGCTTTGACTCCTAAGCTGTCAGAAATTAACCTGTGGGGGAGCTGCTGTATTCTGCCTTTTGCTCAAGTGTTTGTGCTTTCCAATACTGGAGTATGGCTGTGACTGTCTATGCGTTGGTACCTCCTCTTCCATGGGGCTCAAGGAAATGATGCTTAGGTTCAGAAAAGAAAATTGCCAGAAGTGCCTAAATTTGGTTTTTTAAAGCAAGTCTCCAGGCTTTCCTGGTTCTCTCCTGAACTGAGATTCTCTCCTCTCTGTTGAAAGGTGAGTGATTTTTCATTTAACAAAGAGAACAGAAGAAGGTGTGGAAGAGTCTTGTCACGATGCTTTTGTTGCAGTGGATCTTCCAGCATTTCCATTTGAAAGTACATTTTGGGAAGACTTGCAGTCACACAAAAGTGACCTCAGCTGAATCAATGGAGCAACATCTCCATTTATAGAAGAATCTCAGCTGGCCAGGTTATTCTCAAGTCTGAGGTACCAAACAGTCCATAGGAAGCCTTTGGGGATTTTAGTTTGGTTTTCTTCCTAGGGACTTTCAGAACAGGCTCTTGGCAGCAGCAGCCCTACCCGGGGGAGGGAGGCCCTGTTAACCCCCCTGGGTTAGACACAGTCGGGAAGTTGCCCAGGGCCGCGGCGAATGCCGGGAGCTGCAGACACTGGTCTGCCCGCTGCGTAAGGAGGTCTCAGTGCGGACACGGCCAGACTCTCCCAGCTCACACAGGGGTCTCTAGGTAGCAAAGGTGCAGTTGCCACTTTTTGGAAATGGTAAAAAGCATTGGCTGTGGGATTGCCTGGGAATGCTCAGTTTTCAGAGTGCGGTCTTTACTTCGAAGAAGAGAAAAAAGATAGAAGCAGGTTGGTAGAAGAGAATTTTTGTTTTGTTTTGTTTTGGTGAATGCAACTCCCTGTCCCATCCTCATGTTAGTTTCTCAGGAATAGTGCTTTTCTTGCAGTTTGTTGCCACCTTGGCTTTTCTGCTGGTTTTGGTGGTTCTGAAGTCTAATGGGAGCCGGTCTGGACAATGCAAGATACTTTCAAGAGCATAAGGTGTCAGGGAGCACATCTGTCTGTCAGGGGTGGAAAACAGCCACGACGAGGAGACCGGGGTCTTGCACCCACTGCTTGGAGGTGATAAAGCAAACCTGCCCCGGTTAAACCCAGTTAAACCTACCCCAGGAGTGGCTAGGGGCTGAGCACACCTTCTGACAGATCTCCCATGGCATAGGGTGAGTGTCACCTACTCCAGGGGGAAGGGGCCGGGAGGGCTGTGTCCTGCTGCCCTGCAGTGGCCCTGGGGAGCCAGGCTCAGACAGCGGGGGCCCCTGCATCACTCAGGAGCTCTGAGGACAAGAAGGGGTTTTGCTCCTTGGAGGAGTGCACTGATTTCCATTTGGCTGTCAAAAATGGGCCAGACACAGGAGTCATTGTGGTTGGGCAAAGTGTCTGTTTGATGAAATGAGGGAATGCAGATGAAAGCCTCCAGCTTCGGGCAGACTGAAGCTGCAGTAAGTGTCAAGCCTGCGGGTGCCCTCTCTGGGGATGGTCACCACTATTTCTCATCAAAGGTTCTGCTGACTCCACACCCCAGGCTGAGATTACTGGCTGCCTTCTAGTAAAGCTGCTGGTGGGGACTGGGTTTCTTTCAGAAGTGAGAGTGTGACACCGTGTAAGTCAGGGGCTGCAGACAGAAGTTTAATCCTGCTCCCCACTATCTTACATATTACCCAGTTAAGATAAGACAGGGCTGTCCTGGCTGTAATTTAGGGTGGTTTTTGGCTGGGGCTATGTGACCACTGGCAGCTCCCCCAGCAGAACAGGGGAATGGCTGGAACGAGAACGTTCTTCAGGTTTGGAGACAGCGTGCTGTTTAGATGCTCAGCTGGGGGACAGGATGCCAGCATCTCCAGTATGACAAAGCTCAGCTGGCTGGAACTATTGGATGAATTTGTCTCTTGGCTTGCTTGTCTTGGAGAGTTACTTATTTCTCCAAAGTCAGGTTTTCAATAACCGTACCTTTTAAAGAATGTTTTTCTTCCATTGGAAAGTCCCCCATGGGGGAAGGAATGTGCTCTCCCTACGGAGGGCGATGAGGCTGCATTGTTACTGCATGACTTAAGGCCTTAAGAAACAATACCAGAATCTGAAGCATTTTACCAAACCAGATGGGATGCCCCTGTGTGAGAATCCAAAGAGGACAGCAAAGGCCTTTGGACCCCAGCACCTCTGAATGGGGAGGTGCCTGTCATCTGGAGAATCCCAGTACCCTTGGAGAGCACGTACAACTGAAGAGGGGAAGCTCATCTGCCTGCAGGGTTTTCTCTTGCCCAGTTTCTTCATAAACCATCCCAGCAGACCCTGCTGTATTTACTGCAGGATCCCAGATGGCAACGCCTTTTGGGAGAGGCCTGAGCCCAGGAATGGACAAACTCGAGTCCTGCCATTGGTTCTGCCGAATCTGCCTTTCAGAAGTCTTGCAAACACTTCTGTTTAGCCGGCAACTTTCAAGTATTTCTTCAGAAGGAAAAGTTCAGCTTGTTTTCATGAGCATAAAGATAGCAATTAGGGATTAGAGAATTGTTTTCCTTGAGCAGAGATCTTTCATTGTAACAGAGGAGTAATGACTGTTCCTCCTTTCCATCGTGTTTGCCTGCTCTGCTCCAGCGTGAGCTCTCCAGGACAGGGCTTGTCCCTTGCTGGGCATTTATACAGCACATGAAGAGGTGAGGCTTCGCTGGTCTTTCTACTGAGCAAAGAGCAAATACTGTAGGATGCTGGAAAAGTCGTCTGTAAGTGGGCTCTCGTCTCCTTTCAGCTCTAGGAGGGGAGGAGCAAACCAGATCATTGCCAGAGGGACACAGAATCATAGAATGGTCAGAGTTGGAGGGGAACTTAGAGACCATCAAGTTCCCACCCCCCCAGCCATGAGCAGGGACATCTCCCTCCAGAGCAGGTTGCTCCAAGCCCCGTCCAGCCTGGTCATCTCATTTCTCAGCACAGATGAAGCGGTAAAAGGAAGCTGAGAGCACCTATCTTGGGTGACCCAGAACATGTAGTTCTTGCTTGCCCTGCTGAGCTTGGCTCCTACTCGAGCAGCTCCATGTAGCCACCGATCAGAGAGGCCAGCGCTGTGGAACGGTGCCTTCAGCGAGCTTTCATCTCCTTTTAGAAATTAGGCCAGATTCTTTCAGATTTTTCTTAAAAGAATTCCGGTGTGTGATAAATTATCGACATCGGTTTCTGTGGCTGTGACAGGAGAGCGGGGCAGCAATAGAGAGTGTTTCCTTCACAAGAGGAGCTGCCCAAGTCTCTGGTGTGAAAAGGCAGGGCCATCTAGGGCTCCCCCTCCCCTCTTGACTAAAGGCCATTTAAAGTGCTTTCTCTCTTGGGAGAAAAACTGTCAGATTTTTGGATGCTCATTCAAAAGTGTAGTCAAGACTTTCATTAAGCTTTTAAAAGCACTTCATTTTTTTCCCGCTGACACCTTTGAAGGCTTTCAGCATGATATTGTTCTTCCTGCTTGGAAAATGTGAAAAATACTTTTTTTATTACTTTTTTTCTAACGTACGTGACACTGGGCTGGGATACGAGAGCCGTTCACGTCTGCCCGGCCTCTGGGGTTTCTCTGGGGGTTTAACTAGGTTTCTTCTCCTTGTAAAGCACCTTCGCAGCACTAAGTGCTACTGAAGTTGTCACTGCAGAGTCACCCTGAAGGGAGACGTGGTTGTGTGGCTCCCCTTCACGGTTCTCGGTGGCCGAGGAGAGGGTTCTGCATTCCTGGCCCTGAAGCAGTAACGGTGGCGGTTTCCAGCCTGCCCTGGGGGTGACACCACGGGGCTGCAGGACAACCATAGATCCTCTGCTGCCCTTACCAGCTGGAAAGGCTCCTGCAGGCTCTTCTGCCCAGCGTGGGGACCGGGCACTGCCTCTAGTCCCAAGAGCAGCTTGTGAGAGCCCAGGGCTTCTGTTTGCCAGAGCAATGGGTGCAGAACCACAGAAAACAAGAGTATTTAGGCTTCCTGCTCCCAGTGGACTTTGTGGGAGTTAGGACTAAATCCTTCTACTGAACCTGGCCTTTAAGGTAAAGCCAAGTGCTCGCTGCATATATTTCACAGCAGTCCGTCCCTCTGAGGCGTAGCAGGGAGTCAGCACATTTAAACACATGCTGAAGGTTAAATCCATGTGGTGCCACGGTAACCAGCACGCACGCTGCCCTCCTCCCTCTGCCTGGAGTCACCGGCGCATCCGTTCCTCGGCCGCGGCACACGGGCGTTAGAGGCGCCCGGAGCTTCATCCTCGCTCCCGGACGGCAGCGGTCAGAGCTTCGGGGCTCTTACTGCAGGTTACCTTCTGGAATGGCTAACGCCAGGGCAGCAACAGGAGAAACTGGGAAATACAATCTTAAACACAACCAAGACTGGAAAAACCAAACCAAACCCAACTACAACACGAAAAGCTGGTGCATAGTAACTTTTTTTTTGGAAAACAATGCAGAAAAAGCCACAGTTCCATTGAAATACCAGAGAAATGATTTATGTTTTTGTATGAACAAAACCATAAAACATCTTGTGTTTGTTTCTGCCTTAGAAGCATCGAGGACGTCTGTGATGAAATAGGGGACTTAAAGACCACAGACTCTGGCGTAGCTTTGTGCCTCTGCCTGAGTGTGTACGTGCTTCCTGGGGCAGAGCGGAGGAGCCGGGGTCTGGGCAGGGGTCTGGGCAGGCAGCAGCAAAAGAACTCCGGGGGATGAGTTATTTCCTCTGCACAGTGACCATTACTGGAGTGGTCATCCATCCCCCAAAGGGTTGGACCTCCGAGGGGCTTGTGTGCCCTGGAGCCGGGTGTTCGTTTAGGCCAGCACATGTCTGCAGGTTTGGGTGGATTTAAGGAAAGGGGTACATTTTAGGAACTAGCCCCTGTTATTTGCTGGACCAGACCTTGCCGTCCCTCCCCTCTGCTCTCTGGCAGCACCAGCTTTGGGTCTTGGGGCAAAAGGATTCCCTGGCACAGTCTGAGTCCTCACAGCCCGTACCACTTCCAGAACAACTGCTGAGTGAAAATATATATTTACACAGCCCTCCTGCTGCGTCTGAGGAAATGCCTCTGGTGTGTCCTGCTGCAGGTTTCCGATCTCTGTGTTTTACAGTATCTCCCCAAGGTGGTTTTCCATCGTACTTCAATGGCCAGCATTACTTGTAGAACTTTCTTGGCTTTGTTGGGCTCTGGCAGGGAAGAGGGGGCTCCGAGGCAGAGCTGCCAGGCTGCTTCTACCGACACAGTCGGTTCAAAGACCACGCAGTAGAGCTGGAGCCTGCCAGAGGTCTATCATCAGGGCAAGAGCCGGCGCTTTTCCCTCTGACCTTTGCTGGATCCAGTGGTGGGGCCTTTCAGAGCGGTGACTCCAGGCACTGTCCAGGTCTCCCGCAGCTGGCGGGCAGCACGTTGCCGGGGTTTGGCACTGGGTGTCCCACTGGGTCCCTGAGCTGGCGGCCCTTCCTCAGCCGCTCGGCAACACGGAGCCTTGGGCTGTCGATCTGCCTGCGGGTACAAGCAGCACATTTCACGGCGTGTGAGTCGCTGTGGTGAACCCCTGCGGGAAAGCAGCCTGACGTCAGGTAACTGCGGGTATTTAGGGCAGCCTGTGCTTTGTCTCCATAGATAGGTGTTTTATGGAAAGTTCACTAGTTTAGTGTTAAAATTCATGTGGGTTTGGTTTTCTTTTTCTTTAAAATGGAAGTGGTTTTGGTTTGAGATGACGGCCTGTATCCAGTGAGTGTTAAGCACAGCTCATAGCATTAGTCCATCCTTCGGTGTTTCCGTGAGTGTACGCATGGTTTTTCCAAATTTTGATTAAAAAATAATAATGGAATGAAACCAGACGTTTCAAGTGCTTCAACACTTCTTAACCAGCTATAGGACTGGGGGAATGATTTCAAAATGTCAGCAGAGCTTTTGCAAACTGTTTTAGCGGGCATGTTTCCCCTCTCCTTTATTACTGAGCTTGGATAAGTGTGTTCACATGTCCTCAGAGTTCTAGCTGTATAAAAACCACCCTTATCAGAGAATAGCTGCTAAATTGTAGCAGAAACTGATGCAAAGGTGCTCCAACCCCCTGAGCATTTTGGTGGCCTCCTCTGGACCCAGTCCATCAGGTCCATGTCCTCCCTCTCTGGAGGGCTCCAGCCCTGCACACAGAGCTCCAGGGGAGGTCTCTCCAGAGCAGAGTGGCAGAATCCCCTCTCAGTTCACATTTCTCTGGATATATTTTGATGTTTGTTCAAATATAAGCAAAGGAATCAATCTAGCCAGAACTGGATATATATTTTTGGGGGGTGGTGTTCTGGTTTTGCCATCAGGAGAGGCCGTATTCCTGCAGAGCTGCCAGGCAGCGCCGGCGTTGGCGAGAGACGGTTCCTGGGCGACAGGTACAAGATCTGGCAGATCGAGACCTTCTGAGTGCTTTGGGCTGTCCTGGGGCTGTGGTGCTGTGACACACACAGTGCTGCCCTGCACACTGAACTGCTAGGGCAGTGCAAACGGGTCTCTACAAATTGTCTCTGGGAAGACGGGGGGAAGTAAAAATAAATGCTGTTTAAAAATAATTAAATCACATCTCCAGAACAAAGTAGTGGAAAGGGCACTGTGAGTTGTTCTATATTTTTTCAAATTTGTTTTAGCGTGTTCTCAGTGACAGAATACTGATTTCAATATCGGGGCAAAAGGGGCAGCCAGCAGTCAGCTGCAGCAGAGCCAGATTACGTTTTCTGAAGCGCTGAGCATCACAGGTTCCATTTTGCAGCTGATGGATGGGACTTCATGCACCAAACATACAGCTTTGTCTCCTCAAATCAGCTTTTATTTTCTGCTGAGGTCCAAGTTCCATTTCCAGAGCTGTCTCGGGTGAGTTCCTCTCCTGTGTGGACAGTGTGGACGACCTTTCTTCTCTTGCCAAGTGTCAAAGATCAGGTTGTCTTGATCGAAGTTCTCCAGAGATTCCTTGCGGCAGACGAGAGTGTGGAAAATGCTGTCAGCCATTTTTCCATTCCCCTTCCCATTACGGTCTGATGGGAGGTTGTCTGGCCATTGAGTTGCCATGACTTAACCATGCATCCAGTCTTCCCACCCTGCAGGTCAGGCTGCTCTTGATCATATCCCTCCTCTGGCAGTGGGAGGTGGATTCTTGGGTGGGGATGTGTAAGTGTCTGGCTGTTACACGCAGGACATCTCGGGCGGGCTGAAGTCAGGAGTGTCTGCCTGCTTATCTGGGGACTGGAGGGTGGTGGGAGGAGTGGGATGGGGAAGCTGGTGCACCTCCAGCAGCCAGGAACATCTGCTTTGGTTTCAGTCTAAGCACCAAGAAGTAACACATGGTGTGTTTGGGTCGCTGTATTGAGCTGGCTTGTGTGGCAGTTTGTGTTGTTCATTGATGCCAGGGAATTGCATCTGCCTCTTTAAATGGAGCAATTGCCCCAGTCAGAGAGGGGAGGATCTTCTAGAGCTACTGGCTTCTGAGTTGGGAAACTCTGTCTGTTGTCACAATGGGGTGTACCCTCATCTCCTTGCAAAGCTCATGGCAGGACTATCCTGCCTCGGCCCTGCTAAGAAGAGCAGGATGACCCGAGTTGTGGGTCCACAGAGATCTGGCTTCATGTTTTCTGTTTGGATCACACTTCCATTCTAACAGCACTTTCCAGTTTATAATGCAGGGGGGGAGAAGAGCTGCAACGGAAGAGCGGGGGGGAAGAACGAGGAATGCTTAAGCTGCAATAGAACAGGGTCTTGGGACCTCCTTCTGAAAGATTTTTTCAGTCTTCCCAACACTGCAGAATATTTCTTTACTTTTGATCTGAAGTGCAATGTGTTCTTGGTAATTGTGAGGTTCAGAGAATTGTGACAAAATCTATAACTCCCCGTGAAGGGAACTAGAGGTCTCGGCCTCTTTCAATGAGGTGGGGAGGGGGGTGCCATGTTCGGATGTGCATGGAGGGAGGAAAACTGCATTTTGTCTGAAAAATAAATGGAGTGTGGCAATAGCCTCTGGGACATGTACTTGCCTGGAAGCAGGATGCACAGGGGACCTACCGTGGAGGGGGAGGTTTGTGTTACTGGTGCTCACAAACTCTCTGTGTTTCCCTTCCAGTCAGATGGGACCATCCTGGCTATTGCTTTGTTGATCCTCTTCCTCCTGCTGGCGCTGGTTCTTCTCTGGTGGTTCTGGCCTCTTTGCTGTACAGTGGTAAGTGACAGAATCATTGGCACAAAACAGCAATTCAGTGTTGTCTGAATGTAAGTGAGTGGGAAGGAGGCAAAGTTTTCCAGTAAGAAGGAGCAGAGCACTGGTCAGCGAACAAGGCGCCATTTCTTCCATTGCTGGCACTGGTTTCTGCTTCTGTGTCATCTGCCTGACCTTTGGATTATCCCCATGAAATAGTAAGGTTGCTGACATGGACCTGTATAGGAGGCCTCTTGGTCTTACTCACTGGGCACAAAGTGGAAATGCTTTGCAGAACCGTGTTAGTTGCTGGGCCTTTTTAGGAAGGAACGGCTTTTCTGGATCTTTTAATTCCCATGTCAGTGTCCCAGGGTTGGAGGGCTGCTGTAGAAGTGGCTCTGTGCTGAACCCAGGCTGGAATCCTTGTTCTGCCTCAGGTACAAGGAAAAGACGTCTCTTAAGCATCTCTTTTGCCAAATTAACGTTTTTTCCTGGCTCACGGTGTCTGAAAAGCTCACTGAAATCTCCAAGTGACAGTTTGAGCAGAAGTATGACTGTGCCTCGCTGAGCCATGTCTTTCCCCTGTGATTTCCACAGAATGCTCCGCGGTGCTGTCGCAGAGTTCATAGCTGAAACGGGCAGACAAGAATCAGGAGAAAACGGGAGAGAAGGGAGAGGTCACAGGAGGCAAGAAGGAATTCCCAGGGCTTGAGACAAACTTTTCTCTCCCACCTGATGCTGCTGTCTGTCTGCAGGGGCCTGTCACCCCTGCGCATCCCTGGCCACCCCCTCGGGCTGTCCCTCCCAATGAAGGGCAGGGGAAGGGCAGAATTGTTGTGGGACACACAATGCTGTGAAGCTCTGCTCTCGCTTTAGGTCTTGTTTGTGCTGCAAATACAGAATGAGAATTAGGGATGTACAAATGTCAGCAAAATTGGGCTCTGGTTTTGGTGACTGGTTGCGTGTACTGTTTCAGGTGCTGCTTTTAAAACTGCCCAAACTGGCTGCAGTTTCTGGGTCACTGCCATTATTCCTGATTTTAAATGACGTGCCCAGTGCTGTACGTTTGCACCGTGCTGTCCCAAACCCGCCCTCCGGTGCTGAGCGCTTTGGAGCCACAGAATGCGGGACCAGTCCTGCTTGAGGATGAGTCCTGGTGGTGAGATGTGTTCCTCTGTCCGGAACAAGGATGGAAATCTGGCAGCAAAGATCTTAGTTGTCTATTTCTGTTCCTGGCTGGAAATGCTGGGGGCAAAATGCTGCTTTTCACGTCCTGAGATGAGAACCAGAAGGGAAGAAATATTTATTTGGACTTTTCAGAACAATAAGAAAAATGGTTCTAAAAAAGGACAAAGGACTAGCAGTGTGATAGGTTGTTGGAGTTACCTGTGTAAACGTTCCCAGAGTAGTTGGGCCAAGTGTTGGCGTGTCTGTGTCGAAGTCAGTGGAGATGTGCCCTGTACAGATGTTTACACTGGGATTTGGTGGAGATTTGAGGTGATAGAGAGGGCCTGGAGCATCTCTTTTACAAGGAAAGGCTGAGGGACTTGGGTCTGTTCAGTCTGGAGAAGAGCAGACTGAGGGGGGATCTGATCAACCCCTAGAAATACTTCATCAAAGGGGGTGTCAGGAGGATGGGGTCAGTCTCTTTCCAGTGGTGCCCAGTGACAGGACAAGAGGGAACAGGCACAGACTGGAGCAGAAGAAGTTCCATCTCAACCTGAGGAGGAACTTGTTTGGGGTGAGGGTGGCAGAGCCCTGGCAGAGGCTGCCCAGAGAGGTGGGGGAGTCTCCATCTCTGGAGACATTCAGACCCCCCTGGAGACGTTCCTGTGGGACCTGCTCTGGGTGTTCCTGCTCTGGCAGGGGTTGGACTGGGTCATCTCCAGAGGTCCCTTCCAACCTCAGAGCATTCTGTGATTCTGTGAAAGGCTGTGAGTAATGCTGCTGTGCTCAGGTTCTGTTACAGGAGAAAGATGAAGCTGGTAAGACAAGGACATAAATAAAAGCAGCAGGAAGTGGAGTAAAGGGAATACAGAGCTATGCAGTGCCAGGGTAGTTTGGGTCTGCCGCTGCAGAGTGATCTGAGGATAATGGTCATCTCCCAGTGTTCTTGAAGTGTGAGAAATACAGCCCAGATAAGCAAGGGGAGTACAGCAGGGATAGGGAGTCTCTTGTCTGCGTGAAACTTTACAAGCATAATATTTTCCAGACTTAATTCTGTACGTAAAAAAAAATGTTGTAGATAAAAACTTTTCCTCACCCTCTCTCCTCTTTACCTCCCACATTCCCTCTTTGCAAGGTCTCCAAGTGGGGACTGTCTCACTGACACTTTCCAAATGTAAGTCAAACACATCCCTCTACTTGCTGGAATGATTTCAGTTCAAGAGCCTGTATGAAATCGCCCCCGTCCCTCCGGGGTGGCAGGCTGGTATGTTTGGCAGTAGATCAGCAACCAGGAGACCTCTCCGTGTGTTGCTCACCCAAAGATTCTGTAAGTTAAAGACAGAAGCACAGAGGTGTACCCAGCGTGTTCCGCTTGGGGCAGGGAGAAGGGGAGCAGGGCAGCGCCTGTGGACTCCGCTGGTAGCAGCACGCTGAGGAATGCAGCGGTGTCAGAAGCGCAGAGTGAATTAAGGGCAGAGGAACTGGCTTGCACAACAGACAAGAGGCAGCAAGCAATAACCTCTAATAACCAAACCGCAGAGCCGGAGACACTGCCGTGGATTCGAGCCCAGGGACATTTGGGAGATAATGGTGTATGTGTCCAGGGAAAAAATATAGAAAAAAGCACAACAAACCTTTTTCTTACCAAGTATAAATTTGTTTCTGAGTGACAAGCACATTTCTAAAACCTGAAATTCCTCTTGGCTCGCTTTTTAATTAAATAGGAATCGTTATGATCCAGCAGTTCTTCGGGAAAGACAGCGAGCCAGCTTCGTCCCTGGAGTAAATGGACTGAAGTCAATAGACCTTCCCTGGGGATTTAGCTGGAACCCAGTGTCTCCTTGGCACGCACCCGTAAAGGAACGCTGCTTCCAAGCCTACCCAAGTTTATTAGTCTCAGAAGTATTCTGGGATGAAATCTGGAATTTACCACTCGGCTTACAGTAGATGCAGTTGTTGCTTGGTGGATCAGAACAATCATTAGGTTTTTGCTGTGCCTGATACCAGTGCAGCCAAAGTTCCTCTTGATACCTGGGGGGAATATTACAAAAGCTTTGAAGCCGGGTGCTAACCGTTCCAGAGGTTTCAAGGATGTTTATTTAACAACAACAACAGAAAGCAAAGCTAATTCTGCCAGGCTGCCGTCCCCAGCACCGTGCACCTTAGAAGGAGGATGGCAAAGACAAAGACAGCGACAGCAGGACGAGCCCGCGATTGCTGGGCAGAGCCCACCTCTATCTGCCAAGCATCAGCAGGTGCCAGCTCCTGGCCTCCTCCACGCCAGCGTGTCTCACTCTTGCCTTCCCATTCCTCTGTCCTGACACACGCAGCCTGAAGGAGCCCTATAGATGGCAGCAGGATCGGGTTTGCAGGAGGCTGTTTAGGTGCCCAAGGGTGAAATTGTCCTGGGTAGGAGGCCAAAATAAGGCTTAGGTTTAATATTGATGTAAAGCAAATAGATTTTCATACAGATGTAGGCCAAGTAGCTAATAAGCCTCCAAAGCCATCTAAAGGAGGATTTTGCAGGCACACTGTTAATTGGCTTGGCAATGAGGCTGGTGAAAGTGTCTCGGACGTATAGCCAAGGCCTAATTAATACGACAATTAATACGGGCGTGGGCTGGGCTGGCACAGTTCCTCTGTGGGGTGCCACCCTGAGCACGTGTTTCCCATAGAGACTGAAACCCAGCAGAGTGAGCTGTTTCTGGGCTCTGCACCTGAACGGGAGCCCCGTGAGCCATCAGCCCAGGCATCACTGAGGTGGTGGCAGCAGTCAGCCCGCCCCCGAGCCTTCCCCAGGGGACACAACACAGAGGGTACGAGGGGGAATATCTCCCTGGGGCAGCTGAGACTCAAAGCAGTTCCCCACCCGCTCATCCATCACATTTTGAAATTACACTTTGATGAAGTAAATAGGAGTCTTCGCCTCCCTTATGCGTCCGTACAGTGTGGTCTGAGCAGCGAGGGCATGGGGAGCTGCTCTGAGGTAATTGTCTGCTTAAATATCTACACCATCTTCCTCTCCCTTACACTGCAGCTTTTCAAACTACAGGGGTGTGGCTGGGATATAAATGAGGTGTCAGTATTTAAACATCTAACACCAGTTTTAACTTTAAAGCTGCTTTCTGGAAGGAAGCATGGAAGAACCCAGCAATTTGTTTGGCTCTTGGTCTGTACTGCAGCTGACCAGAAGTTTTGGAAACAAAAAAGCTGGGTGGATAAAATACAGAAAATATATATTAAAACCACATGAAAATCATGGCTGAACTGGAGGAAGAGGAGGGCAGGAAATGGATAGGCTCTGCAGCAACGCCGAGGAGTGCTCAAATTAGATGGGGCATGATGCTAGCAGGGAGATGGCTCACAGGGGTCCCTGTATTCCGATTGCCACCCGTTCCCGTGTGCGCGAGGCACCGCTTTTCTGCAGTTCTGGTGATTCTGGGAGAAGGGAGCATCGTACCGTCAATCACCTGAGACATTATTGAGCCAGGAGGAAGCGGCACAGACGTGTGGACAGGCGTTGTTTGCAGGCCCTGCCAGCCCACGCCTTCGGTTCGGCTCCGAGGCACTGGGCGCAGCACCCCGCGCTGTAAGGTGGTGGAGTTTCACTGGATTTGTTGGAGCTTACTGTGGTGGGTGAAATCCACGCAGGCTGCATGGGCAGCGGTCTGCAGTTCCAGCCACCAGTCCCAAACAGGCGGAGGCAGCGCTGTAGGCGTACAGCAGTGTAAGAGCAGTAAAGCCCTGCAAGCAGTGGAACTGCCAGTGGAACTGCTGTGCACAGAGGGCTGCCGGAGGACACAGCCGGTCTCATTGACCATCCAGAGCACCCACAGCACTTCTCTGCCCCTCTCCTCCTCCTGTTGGTCAGACCAGGATGGTTCAGATATGCAGATAATGCTCTAACTGGCCATCTTTACATGGGCTGGTGTGGATCCTAAAGAGAGCACTGGCCAGATGCTGCCCAGAGAGGTGGGGGAGTCTCCATCTCTGGAGACATTCAGACCCCCCTGCTCTGGCAGGGGTTGGACTAGGTGGTCTCCAGAGGTCCCTTCCAACCCCAGAGCATTCTGTGATTCTGGATAATTTTGACTTGTGCTATCGAGTGTGATTTGTGCACATCAGCTTGAAGTCTTAGGTGTGACACAGCCTTGTCTCCTGGCTTCAGTGAGTTAAAATGGAGGTTCCTGGCTCTGCTTCCAGGCTGAGAAGGGAGGTTAATTTAAAAGCAAGTCACCTTTCTTGCTGAGCTTCCTCGACCTCTTACTGGTATGTCTAGGGGAAAGGATGCACTGTATTGCAGACGAAGAAATAGGGACAGACTTCTGCTTGTATTAGAGGCTTTGCAGCATAGACCAAACCTCCAAGGATTTAATAGGTACC
Organism: Jacana jacana; assembly: GCA_013400555.1. NCBI lineage: Eukaryota > Metazoa > Chordata > Aves > Charadriiformes > Jacanidae > Jacana > Jacana jacana. The sequence continues at coordinate 206,041 of VZTM01027172.1, read as the reverse complement.
CAGACACAGCAGAGAGGGAAAATGAAAAAGGAAGTGTTTTACCCACCTCAGAACTAAACTATGGAACTCTGTCGCAGGACTTCAAGGAGGTCAAAAGTATAAATATATAAGGAAAAAAAATAGATGGGTCAGATGTGTCATATTTAATGCTATTAAAAAAAAAAAAAAAAAAAAGAAAAGAAAAGAAAGAAGCAAACAAAAAAACTCCAAACAAACCAAAAAACCTCAACTGCTTCTGGGAATAGCAATTATACATGTTCTGCATTTTCCAGAAGAGCGAAGGTAAATAAGGACAAAATCTCTGCTCAGGTAACAGCATGCTCCCTTCCCGAATTTTAGTCCTAATTAGAGGCAAAGTCCCTTATTTCTCATTTTGTACTGCTTTCTGGAGTAGCCCTCACTTCAAATGATGATCTGTTCCATCTTAAAGCAGATACACTCCACTGACAAGAAACATCTTGCCCCAGTTTTTTTCCTATAAAACCCTGGGGAGAGTTACTGAGTGTGTGCTCGCTGGAGCCCCTGAACTGGTGGAGCTCTCTGCTCTCCCAAGATGGAAAACCTCCTAGACACATTCCTGGAGTATGCAAACTTTGGATTCGGCACGCGCTCTCCTGAGCCTGAGTGGCTACAGAAACTTGAGGGCAACAGCTAACCAGTCCTCTCCGATGCTTTTAGACTTGGAGGAGGTTGCTCACAGCATTCCTCTGCTTTTACTCTGGGTTGTTCATTGGAAACAGCTGCTTCTCCCGGCATCTGTGACATGGGGGGGAGGCCAAAGACCCGTGTGTGTCACATGCATGTTGGATCTGTGATGAACGGCAAACAGAAAGGCAAAGAACGGCTTTACTGTCCTGAATTTTCACAGCAAAGTGTGTAGAAGTGCTGACAACTACCCTTGAAATGCCACCCTCTGCCGAGAAAAGCCAGCAGCCTCCTCTCCACCCCACAGGCCTTTACTACTTGAGGACAACAGACCATGTTGCAAGGTTTTTATGGCCCGGTGATGATCTAGAAGCCCTTGGGTGTTCCTCACCTGGTGGGCAGATACGGTTGCTGAACGACCCTACTCTTCCTCTTTCACAGACAGGGACAGGAGATACAGCTCTGCAGCAGCGATCACGATCACGGCAATGCCTTGGGGTTATCAAAACAATGGAGCACACACGAACAAACACTCCGGCCCTGCCAAGCTAAACGAGCCTCAGCATTTTGCTTGGCCAAGCGCGTTCCCAGCTGCTTGCGTTCAGCAGGTCCCTGTGTGTCATCTGGCAGAGACAAGGCGAGAGGTGCAGCCCAGAACAAAACGTGGCAGACTCGAGTCTTCTGCTGCCTCCTCCCTGGATTCCCTGAAACGGGGCATTTTCTTTCCTAAACTTGGGTCCTTGTTCCTCTTTGTGAGCAGGCGTAAGGCACTGCCCTTCAGCCCTGGGACCCCGCTACTCCCACTTGGTGCTTGCGTTGCTCCCTGGTGTGAGGTGGCACAGAGATCCCGTTGGCTTGACGGCCTCCAGAGCCCCAGGGTGAGGGGCTTGGTCGTACAGGGCTGTAACTATAACAAGCTGAAAGGGAGAAGGAAAAGATTTGTACTTTTTGCAGACCGGAACTTTCTGGACCTGGGCAGTGAGACAGAAAATTAGCTTTTTTAAATAAGGCTTGAGCTTTGAAACGTTGTACTCAAAGGCTCAAAGGCAGGGAAGAGTGAACCCTCCCAACTCTGGACTTGTCCAAACTAACTAGTCTGCGTTGCCAGCTGATGGGGTGTTCAGTTGCTTTTAGAAGTGCAAGGCACGTAAAAATGGAACAAATCTTTTTTTTTTTTTAATTATTTTTTCCACTTTGACTATGATAGAAAAAGCTTAATCTGTTTATGGAAATCAGTTAGTTTGTGTGTGTGTGTTACAAGAAGGAATGCAAATCTATGAAAAACACAGGCACCTTTTCATTTCCAAGTCTGTAATCTCAAGAGTTTGTAGTGAAGCTGGCTGAGAAATTGTGTTTGAACACTTAGCTGGTCCAAATGTGTTGGACAGATCGCCCTGATGCCTCATGCCAACGCAAATGAGAGAACCTCCACTGAAACCCATGATGTTCCCACCAGAATAATGTTAAAGGAGGGCATAAGGCCACTTCCAGGAGGTATATTTTGGATCAGATACCTGAAATTTCTCAGCCATCAGGGGCTTTGGACTCAGGGCTTTAGTTCAAAAGGAGCTCTGCTGGCAAGTGTCACCCTTCACACTGACCAAAATTGATGTGAAAATGTGGCTAGAAAAGTCTTCTGGGTACTTTGGTGCATTGTATGTGCTGTGTCAGTCTATTGTGTCAAGAGATATAAGGGAGTATGCTCTCTCCATCCTAAACCAAGGAGCAGCACCTGGAGTAAGCCAGGCTGGTCCCAATCATGTTGGAGTTGGAAGGGACCTTAAACATCATCGAATTCCAAACCCCTGCCCTGGACATGGCCATCGTGTCCTTTCCACAGAGCAGTGCTCTGGTGCAGGCTTTTCATCTACTTCTCATCATTGAGGAAGGAGCTGGTATCCCCCAGAGCTCAAGCACAGGCTGAGCATTGCAGGGTGCAGAGAGGTGGATGCTGTATCAGTCATCCCCCAGCTCTGGCAGTTGGCCTGAGCCCTCTGGGGCATCACCCTCCCTTTCTCCATAGTGTGGTCAGTGGCTTTACAGCCACAGCCTGACCCGAGGTTCTGCAGTAGCTGCCCCATCCCTGGAGGGGTTCAAGGCCAGGTTGGAGGGGGCTTGGAGCGAGCTGGGCTGGTGGGAAGTGTCCCTGCCCAGGGCAGGGGGTGGCACTGGATGAGCATTAAGGTTCCTGCCAACCCAAACCATTCTATGATTCCTCATGCCCTTTGTGCTTCCGTGCATATAAAGAAAGGTTCGATGTTGATTCCTAAAGCACGAAGGTTCCTCAGCAGGGGTTCGCCGTAGGACACTGCTGAAAGGAGCCACCAAAACAGGCCCTGCTGCCCAGGAACAGGTAGTGGCCGAGCTGTACAACCGTCGCCGCGCTGGGCTGAGATACAGAGGATGGACTGATCCAGTCCCAATCTCCTCCCCTGCCAGAGGCACATGCTCTTCATTAATGGCCACATTGCATGACTCGGGGGTTTGCAGAGGAAAATAAAAACAGTGAGCTCATCAGAGAAGGAAAAGGCACGAGTGAGAGGAATTGTTGTAAATATTTATATCTTCAGGGCCTTTAATGTGACTGTCATTTTCCCTTTCTGCATTTAAACAGCCAAGCTGTTATTAGCTGGGACTGGGATTTAAAAAATGAAATTGCAGGGTAATTTTGAAGCCTACACACCTGTACCCCTGTCCCGGGAAGCCTCTGTGCCTAACACCCAGTCCCCAGAGCAGCTGAGGTTACACAGTGCCACCTCCCCAGGCACTCAGTCCCCAGACAGCGTCTGACTCATGGCCTGGTGTGTGAGGGGAGAGCTTCTTCATCCAGATGGACTCGAAACTCCTGGAGAAAATCCATTCCCGGGGCAACTGCATTGACATGACTGGCTGGATTCAGGCTGTTGACTGCCATGGCCGCGTCGGGGTCCATCTCCTGTGAGGGAGAGATAGCTGACATGCCTGGATGCGGCTGCTTTCCCTTTGGAAGGCTCGCTGTTGCTCTTGGAGTGGAGGGCTGGGATAAAAGCCAACTGCCTGCCGAACCCTAGATGCAAACTTTTTGCATGAAATAATAGCCTCACGCCCACATAAACTGAAATTGTTTCTATGGAGAATATCCTGGACCAGCCTAAAACCTCACCCTGCTTGCTTTATTGCAAATCCTGGGGGACCCTCAAGTGTATGTATATTTTTATATATTTTTTTAAGCTTATGAGAATGAACTGTATTAGCCTGATAATGTGAAAAGCATTTTTCATGAGAGCATGAGGTGACACAGCCTTCTGGAATGAAGTCTGAGTCTGGGAGACAGAGGCTGGGGGTTTATTACTGCTTTGCCATGTCTCCAGGGCATTTTACTCCACCTTGGTTTCACTTTTCAGTCTTGGTTCAGGCTGTAAATCATTTGAGGCAGGATCTGTACATGTGTGCAGTGGCCAGTAGAAGGACATGCTGATTTTAGCATGGCTGTTCAGGTGGAACAGGGGTTACTGCAGAGCCAGCAATGACTGTGGCTCCTACTGGGATGAGAGGCTGGAGAATCGAGGCTACCTGCCCTTGAAATTGCTGTTACCCCTCCAAGGGCAGGGTTCACCTCATGAGCAATATGCATCCAGAGCTGTAATTAGGAAATGTCTATATGGCAGGGCTTTGGGACATCTCCTGTTTCCCCTCTCAGTGACTCTGACACCAGTAGCACACACGGCCCCCCGTAATCACCACTAAGGAAGTTCAGAGGTGTTCATCACGGCATTTCCTTTTGTTTTGTTGTTTGGGCTAGATTCTTTTAAGTGACATTTGAATTTGCCTAAAGACCAAAGCGTGAATGTACTCTTCTCTTTCTTTCAATCCTCTAGATCATCAAAGAGCCCCCTCCACCTCCTGCAGAAGACAGCGAGGTGAGTAATGCTGACAACCTGGTTTCCTCAATGTTCCTTTTCTTCAGTCTCCTCACCAGAGGCTGCAGTTCCGCTGCAGGGCAGACCGGGGACCTTTTAAACCTTTGAGCTCAGCTCCAGCCTTAAAGTCAACAGTGGTCCATCTGAACAAGGGCCTTTGTGGCTGGTGTCTGCCACGTGTGATTCGCTCTGCTCACTGTGCTTTCTATGGAGGTAGAGATGTGATTTCATTCATTTAAAAGCGACTGAGATCAGCGTACACTGTACCTGCGGGGAGCAGGTAGGGAAGGAGGACACGAGGCAGAAAATACTTCCACTTGGTCGTAGCAGCATTACAGAGTTGGGCTGTGATTCACAAAAAAGACAACTCTTAAGCATGTGTTTAACTTTGAAGTTAATGGAACCTAAGCATACACTTAACTGCCTTCCTGGAACCCCCGGTAATGGGTTTTGATGGTTTAGCATATATAACACAGCTTGGCAGGGAGCAGGGGCTTACAGTGCTGACCCCTGGGACGACAGTTGCTGTGAGCAGAGGCAGCCCCAGCCTTTGCAACGTCTCTGAAGACAGCAGGCCAGATTCTGAGCAGGTGTAAAACCCCAGTAAGTTCATCTTGGTGTCAGAAGAGCTGCACTAGCGAGGGAAGCTTTAATGGAGAGAAGCGATAAAGCAACACTGAAACTTCCATCATAACTCCGATCACTCGGTTTAGATGAATCTAGCAACAAATGGTTTAAAGCTATGTCACCGTTACTTAATTAGTAGACTATCCCCAGAAATAGGCCCTGTTCTTCATCTGCCTCTTCCTGTCTCCTGCCTTCAGCACGCAATGAGTCCCTTCTTTGCCTCCGCTGTTTCGCACATGGGATTTCATGGAAAAGGCACTGGGCTGCGTTCAGGGCGCAGTGATGTCAATGGGAGTTTTTCCATTGACTTCACTGGGGTTTGGATCAGTTCCTCCTCACTGTGCAAGTAGGAGAAGGCTTAGATCCACGCTTGGAGTGATTTGGTTGGTTAGTTTGCTTTGCTTATTGCATCTGGAGACAAATTCATTGCCTGCTCCAGCTTGCGAGTGGAAAAGCTTGCTGAGCTGATCCTCTCTGCTTTCCATAAAGCCTGGCCCAACAAGTCTTCTCTGTCCTGAGGCAGCAGGACACACTTCAGGCTCAGTCCTGAGCCACACTTTGGAGGTGAGATCCAGCCTGGCTTTTGCCTGCACTGAATGCAGAGAAATAGTTCAGGGGAGCTGGAGCCAAGGCCAGCACCAGAACTTCCATCTTGATGGCACTTCAAAACAATCCTGGGGCAAAAGTCCAAATATGAGCATTCCTGGGCCCAAGGGAGATTGGTCTTTGGATCCAGTGCTCCCTGTGCTTTGACACACAGGCATCTGTCCTGTTCTCCTATGCAGACGTTTCTGTGTAAGCCCACTAGCTTTGTGAGCTTCTGTCTTCTTAAAGGGAAGGAAAATATTAACCTAAAATTGCACGTGCTCTGTTCTGGATTGCACATTCCTCCAAGCCAAGGGATTCAATTGCTGAAATTAATTAAAATACATCATTCTGGAATGCTGGTTCACTGGCCAAGGACTGGAAGGGGAAATTACATCTCTGTGCTAAGAGGGAACACGTGCTTCACATATAAGGAAGCCTTTTATCAAACCAGTAAGCACTGCAAAAGCAAACCACTTGTTGCAAAATAACCTAGATGCAGCAGACCAGTTATATTTGCCTCAGGTTAAGTTTAGTTAAGCTGGTACAAAGATGTTTCTGGACATGTTATACTTTCTCTCAACCATCATTCTGACAGAGAGGAACAGTCTGTGCAGCTCTTTGGATGAAACAGCCCTCAATTCGTTTCACAGTTTTCCTTTAGCGATGCATTTGCCACTGGTTTTTTGTTTTAAACTAACCTGATCTTGTGCTGTGGAGAACAAGGGGCAGATCCTTCCTGTACAGAAGCAGGGTGCTGTTCTGCCTGCACTCGGGCGTGCTCCCCGTAGGCGATGGCTCTGCACACAGCCTTGTCCAGGCTGTGGTTGTGCCTGGAGAAGGCCAGTGCACAGCACCTGAAAATCTGCATTCACCTGATCCCTGTCCTTTACCTCCTTCCCCATGAATCCAAGAGAGCTGTACAATCCTCTGGCTGTTGGCCACAGTGGTTTGGGACCCTGGCGTGGGGAGCTTTGGTTACAACAACGTGCCAGGGTTGCAGGGATTTGTCTGATAGTGCAATTTCACATGGACTGTCCACCCAAGCACATCCCCTGAGCTCACTACTCAATTATCCTACAGCCATCTTACACAATTACAATCCATCTTCTATAATTAGCAGCCACAGATAGCTTAGAAAAGGAAAATACACTTTATACTACTTAAGAAACTGGGCAGCATCAGAGCAGCGCTCAAAACTTCGTAAAGCTTGAAGCCATGACTTGTACTATCCTGGGCTGCATCAAAAGCAGCGTGGCCAGCAGGTAGCAGGAGGTGATTCCACCCCTCTGCTCTGCTCTGGTGAGACCCCAGCACTGGAGCACTGTGTCCAGCTCTGGAGCCCTCAGCATAGAGAGGACATGGACCTGTGGGAACAGGTCCAGTGAAGGGCTACCAAGATGCTCAGAGGGATGGAGCCCCTCTGCTATGAAGACTGAGGGAGCTGGGGTTGTTCATCCTGGAGAAGAGAAGGCTCCAGGGAGACCTTAGAGCCTCTTCCAGTGTCTGAAGGGAGCTCCAGGAGAGCTGAGGAGGGACTCGTCAGGGAGTGAGTGACAAGACAGGCCTGAAATTGGAAGAGGGGAGATTAAGATTAGATACCAGAATGAACTTCTTTGCTGTGAGGGTGGTGAGGCACTGGAACAGGTTGCCCTGAGAAGCTGTGGCTGCCCCATCCCTGGGAGTGTTTAAGGCCAGGCTGGATGGGGCTTGGAGCAACCTGCTGTGGTGGGAGGTGTCCCTGCCCAGGGCAGAGGGGTTAGAACTTGATGTTCTATAAGGTCCCTTCCAACTCTAACCTTTCTATGATCCTATTTTCCACTATGTAGTGGAAAAATAGCAGAAGCTCTGAAAAGGTGTGTTTCATTGGTGCCACTTGCTCCTACAGAGCCTGGTCCACAGAGTGGGACTGGCAGCAGTATGATGCTTTCACAGAAGGTTGGATACTCCAGATTTTCTGTTTGCTCAAAACAAACAGGGGGTGGAGTTGATTTTCTGGGATCCAGTTTTTCTTAGGTCTTGCAGGTAGCTTTTTCCCTCACAGAAACCCCAGCATCTCCAGCATGACTGAGTGCTAATCCCTGAAGCAGCAGCATTACAGTTACAGTAAGATTTTTTTTTCTTCTTCAAAAAACCTTGGCCAAAAAAAAAGTCAAGAAGAATTCTTGCATCAGCAGATTCGGGAGCTGAGGCCCATATGTCTTTGTGCTGCGAGGAGAGTGCATTATACCCTAACAATGAAGGGAAAGCAGCCTTGTGTCAAACCCGCCAGAGGGTTTACTCAACTCTGCTTTAAAGGCCTTTTGAGACATGTTGGAGGGGAATGAGACCATTGGTGAGGGAAATCTTTATTGGCTAGAAACTCCCAATTAATTCATTCAGAAATTGCAAATGTCGTCAACTTACCGCTGCGCTGCTCAGGCACCGGAGGAGACTGGGGGAGGCTGAGCCCAGATGAGGTACAGATGGTTGTACTTACAGCCAGGAAAGACTGAGTTCATGCCAATCGGAAGAGGTGAATGCCTGGAGGAGCCAGTGAGCACCTTGCTGGCCTGTGATTAGTCATTGATGGTGGATCAAAACCACATTCTTTTACCTCCGGTGGAGGGGAAAGGCTTTTTCTAGCCCTGCTGGAGGAAGACACAGCTGGTTTTATTCACGTGTCCCATCACCTTCAGGCTGGGCTTTTTTGGAATATCTCTTACTGAACTACAACCAGAAGCTTAGCAGGAGGCTGAAGCTGGTCCTCACTACAGCAGCCTATCTCCTACATCAAAACTCCTCCCCTGCAGGCCCCTGCAGCTTCCAACAATCCCTGTGCACTGCCTGCCCCTTGCCAGAGGTCTGCAGCTCCTCGGTCCCACAGGACAGGCTCTGACTGCAGTCAGAGGGTGCACAGCTAGAGCCCCCCAAAATATCCCCAAGGGGCACCCTCTCTTCTCATTGCTTCCTTGCCCTGGAAACAGAGACCAGGCAATGTTCAAATACATGGCCGTACCTTCAGTTTCTGTCGTGGCAGCACTTTTCTCCTGCAGAAGGGATTCGGGGACACAGAATTCCCTGCAGGCTGGCAAAGCCAGGCAGGAGGTCTACCAGATGACCAGAGCGTGCCTTTTCCTCGTCACTCAGACCCGTTTTTTCCATGCTGCTCTGTCCCTGAGCTCCACAGTCACCCCTAGCATGGCACCAGATCCAAGCCACAACCAGCCAGTAATTGGATAATTCTTATGTCTGCTGTCACCTACCCACATACAGCAGAGCGAGCGCACAAAGAGCGTCCTGGAGAGAAAGCACAGTCATGAGGTGCTGCAGGTAATTAGCACCAATTAGCACGGGGGGGCAGAGGAAAAGGAGGAGTTTAACTCGCTGTGTGGCAGGTATTGTTAAGCTAATGGATGAAACCACCGGTTCAGCTTGAACCAGTTTGGTCTTTGTGACCTGATCTCATTTCTCCCACAACTGCACATTCTTGAGGCCAGAGAATGGCTGACGGGGTTCGTCTGCCCGGGGAGCTGCTTGCACCCTCGCTTGTTGCTGTTTATTAAGCTGCTCCACGTTGTTTTCCCCTCTCTTCCTGAAAGCCCTTGCTGGGGAGACAGCAAAAATAACCTCCAGAGTAAGGATCTGATAGAAATTCTTTGTAGACACCAAGGCAGGAAACGTCTTCTGTTATTCCTGAAATAAAGCCAGGTCACAGTGATACACCAGCTCCTCCCCTTCCCTTTCGCTCCCTTTTTACAGTGAGTTGTGGAAATATGGGAGAAGAAAATAAATCTTTCAGGAGACAGGCATTTAGAAGAAAAAGATCTGGGATGTTACAGGCACCAGAAGAGATGTAGGTCTGACACAGTGAAGGTGTGGAGTTTTATAGGCAAAATTGGTGTGAAACATTTCCTCGTGCCCAGCGCAGCAGGAGCAGCCAGTGTAGGGGCTGTGAAAGCTGCCCAGCGCAGTTGCAATGGGAGGACTAGTGTTAACTCCCGTGACCTTATAAGACCTTCCTTTGTCTTCCCCGAAGAATCATAGAAACACATGGTTGGAAAGGACCTACAAGATCATCCAGTCCAACCATCCTCTCATCACCAGTGCTGCCCACTCAGCTGCTAAATCATGTTTTGTAGCACCTCCTCCAGATGGTTCTTGAACCCCGCCAGGGACGGTGACTCCACCACCTCCCTGGACAGGCCATTCCAGTGCCTGACTACTCTTGAGGAGAAAAAGGTTTTCCTGACACCTCACCTATATCTGCCCTGGCACAACTTATGGTCATTCTCTCAAGTCCTACCATTAGTTCTCTGGGAGAAGAGGCCGACCCCCTCCTCTTCACAACCCCCCTTCAGGACATTGTAGAGGGCCATGAGGTCTGCCCTGAGCCTCCTCTTCTCCAGACTAAACACCCCCAGCTCCCTCAGCTGTTCATCACAGGACTTGTGCTCCAGAGCCCTCACCAGTTTTGTTGCCCTTCTCTGGACTCAGTCCAGGGCCTCCATGTCTTTCTTGGAGTGAGGGGTTCAAAACTGAACCCAGCACTTGAGGTGTGGCCTTGTTGAATCTCATCCCATTCACCTCAGCCCAGCCATCCAGCCTGTCCAGGTCCCTCTGAAGGGCCTCCCTACCCTCAGGCAGATGGACACTACCACCTCCCAACTTGGTGTCATCTGCAAACTTACTGAGGGTACACTCAATTCCCTCATCTAGGTTGTCAATAAAGATATTAAACAAGACAGGCCCCAGTACTGACACCTGGGGGACACCACTTGTAAAGGGATGCCAGCTGGACTTAACTCCATTAACCACTATGGTTAGCTCAGGGTCTGAGCTCTAGAGTGGGAATAACTCAACATCTTTCCTTCATCTTCATCAGTACAGGGGCTCTTGTGGCTGTGTGCACTTTGCACTTGGAGGTCCATTTCGAATCTGTAGCACAGATAAACTAGGAGTTTCTGTCGTCAGTCAGACCAACCAAGGCAGGTTTTCTAAGTGTTTACATCTCAAGGATAAGCTTATAGATGAATGTTTTGGTGCCTCGTGATAGTTGAGCTCTTTCTTCAGCCTGCTCCTTATTAGAGCACCTTCTCTTCGATGCTTTTATGACCCGTGCGTGCTTTGTGACAATAGTTTGTGGGTTTGGGCCAGGGACAGGCATAGATATGAGAAAAACCAAAGCAATGTTCCTGCAAAAATGCTGAGGGACGATGAAGACCAGGCTGAGTTTGGGCAGCTTGAAACGCCTGGCAGAGCCCAACAGAACGAGCAAAACCTGCCATGGCAAGGAGGAACCGCTTCTGAGAAGCGAGCAAGGTGTCCTCTGCATCCCAGAGGTGGCCACGCAGCTGGGAAATGTCTGGCCTTGGGAGAAAAATGAGGCAGTAACGAGCCCCGAGGACAGAGTATTCACCTCCACTTCTCTTCAGCTGTAAGATGGGATGATACCACTGAGAGGCAGAGCTCTCCGTAAGCGCTGGAATCTGACAGGAGTCAGGCATTGCAGAGAGAACAGTGAAAACAGTTACAAGGGCGGGGAGAGGGGCCGGTTGTCCAAACTTTTTTTATATCTGGCCAAATTTCATTTGACTTCTCGCCCTGAATGGTTCAGATGCGCCCAGCAGAGCCTGAATTATCCTGGTGTTACCCACACACGAGGTTCCCTCAGGTCAGGGTCAAGAAATGCCGAGCCCAGCACGGACTCTGAGATAAACACAGATCTTTGTTTTCTGAAATCCAGCAGTTACAAATCTGGATCTCTGACTGAAACGGGGCTCTGTCCTGCTTCCTATTTTTTCAGAAGAAACTCTAGCTCCATCTAAAGCAGATTTTGGGGGTGGAAAGATGCCAAGTTCTGTACAGTCAATTTCCAGCATCCTTAAATGCACTTGAATTTTCCGGGGCTGTTTCTCCTAGCCCTGCTCGGTCAGAGCTGAAGTTCCTTACGCCGTTTATCTTCAGGCAAAAAGCCCCTTTGTGGCTCCATGCAGAAAACCATGGGCAAAGCTGGGGCAGGGTGTGGGTACCCGTCCCAGTGTTACTGGCTCAGGTCCCGTGAGCGGGGCGGTGCGCGAGGCTGCTGGATGCGGGGCTGGTGTGCTGCTGCCTCCCCCGTCTCCCGCTGACTCCCACCCTGACCCCCAGGTTTCCTGTGGCTTTCCTTTGGTGGCTCACGTGTGTCGGGGGCGAATTTGCCAAGTGGGTAGGACATCGCTGGTGGGGTGGTTTTTTCTGCTGGTATTGCAAAACCTCCCCTGCCCTTCCAAACATGTAAACAGGCCCATCCTGCAGAAGGCTTGTGACTCCTTTGTTTTCCAAGCGTCCAGTGTTGCCTTTCTGGGCTGTTCCTGTTGTTCTGGCAGAAAGGCTCCTGTCTCAGACTGAAGTGACTTGCGGGGCTTTTAAGGGCTTGCAGGGAAGATTTCCTAAACCTTGGTATTTCCTGTTGTGAGAAGTCCGGTCTGCGCTAAACCTAAGAAAGGAGGAAGAGAATTGCTGAAGGAAAATATTTAGAGGGCTTTGATTCCAGGGTTTTTTTTTTTAAAGTCCTCATGGAAAACTTCATGCAGAGATATTAAGTTCTTCGGTTGCAGCGATGAGCCTCAGCCGCTCTGCGCAGAGAGAGAAAGAGGTCAGCTCTGAAGGAGAGGAGCCTTGTATTTATGACTCAATTGTTCACTCTGCCTTCAGACCAGGACACTTCTTGCAGCCGAATTTATGTGTATTCTGAAAAACAGAAATGCTTTTGTTTGACGTGAAGAAGCATAGTTTGTCTTGGATTTTTTCCCCCCAGGTTTTCAGTTTTCCTACTGGGGAGTTCAATTTCAAAGTATTTTTGGCTTTTCCAGTTTTGGAAAGCTCTGAGTTTTGGAGTTTTGCCAAATCTCTGTGAAAAATTAAGAGAAAGAAAAAAGAGAGGGACCGTTTTTCATTTCTCTCCACATTTTTCACAGGAAATACTTCACGTTTTTGATGAACTCTGCTTTTCTGCTTTGCCAGTTCACAGCCTGAACTGTAGGAATTAAAGGGGAAGGCACTATATAGGTCAGAGCGTATGTGGAGCTGTGTAGTGTGAGACAGAATGGGGAATAGATAGAATTCACTCGCTAGAACTTTAGCTGGACCTGGGGTAAATAAGGAGATTTTCTTGATTTGTTAATTTGCCAGCACCTGAATGTCATCGTGAAGGCCAGGGTGGTGAATGCGTTCAGCTGCACGGTGACGTGCCCCAGGTTTGCGCCTGCAGCCCCCAAGGTCGAACACAGCAAATTTGTACAGAGTTCAAGTCTTGTTTGTCACCCAGGGCCTGACTTTTGCTGGCACAAGCCCATGAAAACCCCTGAAGCCACAGGGACGTCGGTGGGCAGCCTCCCCAGCAGAGGCAGAGGTTCATTACAAGAGCTCGTTCCATTCTCGTAACTTTTCCATTAGACTTCTCCATCCTAGTGCACTTGGCCAGCCCACCACGAAAGATCCTCACCTCCGTGCTGGGGTTGGTTTCCCAGGTGCTTCTACTTTGCCTTCGCTCAGGAGCAAATCGGACCCACTTGCTTTCTTGCTTCCCCCCCCTTCCATCAGACCTGAACTGCAATGCAGGGAATTAGCTGGGCCCCGGAGGGTCGCTCCAGCGTGGGGAGCCCTGAGCCAGAGAACTCTCCTCAGAGAGGTTCTTCTCGCCCTGGTTGCAGGGAAGGGATGGCAAAGAATCCTTGGTACTGTCACTCTTGCATTCCAAAGACCCCAGTTCTTCAGCTGTGCTGGGTGCCATTTTGGTGGTTGCTGCAATGATTGTGCAACTTGGAAACAATTTACTTCCCTCAATTTGACGATGATGAAAGACAGAGTCTCCTTAAAAAACAAAACAAAGGGCAAAAATCACGTTCCTCCTGGAGCTGGGCTGTACCTTTCAAGTGGTGGCGGTGTTTATAGCATGAAACATTTTCTTTTCATGAGTGTACATCCTCTGGAAAACAACCACTGAGAGGCCAGGACCCTGATTGCTCTGGCTCTAGTGGCTCAAAGCACCACGTAGCCCGTGAGGGGCTATTCCTTTCCATCTCTAGTCACGCATCCTAACTGTGCAACCCCTTGCTCTTCTTTTGTAGGAGGAAGATGATGATGGCCTTCCAAAGAAGAAATGGCCAACAGTAGATGCCTCTTATTATGGTGGACGGGGAGTCGGTGGCATCAAACGAATGGAGGTAATTAGATACTAGTTCATGTATCAGAATATCTTAACTTGTGAGCTGAGTTGTGACAGCCTCTGCCCAGGAGGAAACTCAGGAGATAGGCGGGACGTTCTTCAAGCCTTTCTGTACCTCTGAACCCAGATTGTTTTTCTGTAGGAGTATTTGAAAGCCAAGCATTTCTTTAAGTTTGAGACCATCTTTTTCGTGTAGTACAGTAAGATCCCGGTCCATACCTGGGATACAGGGACGGTGTTGCCATACAAATTACAAGGAAAAACATGTATTTTGTCTAAAAACCTTCCCCACTCTCACATTTCTCATAAATCACAGGGGAGTTTGAAGTTAAGGTTTGGACTCTAGTTTAGAAATAAGCTTCACAGCCTACAGCTCGCTCTCCATCTTGCATTTGGAAGCTGGGAGAGTATGGACTGGGATCTAATTATTACAACAGGGCTGTAACGCTCGGCAGCAGCTACTACAGTAATATGCCCTGATGCCATCTTTTCAGGTGCGCTGGGGAGAAAAGGGCTCCACAGAAGAAGGTGCTAAGTTAGAGAAAGCCAAGAATGCCAGAGTCAAGATGCCAGAACAGGAATATGAGTTCCCTGAACCCAGGAACCTTGCGAGCAACATGCGCAGGCCTTCCTCTCCTCGCAAGTGGTACTCCCCGATCAAGGTAAGTCCAGTCCGGTGTTCTACCGAGTAGGATGTTTCCAGGAGGTCTGTAATAGATGTTTTCACAGCCAAGGCCAAAATGTAGAACTGTCCATAAACCTGTGATCAGAAAGTATTGCTGGAGTAGCTGTGCATGAAGGAGTCCCACTGAACGTGTGCCTTGGGGAGCTGCTGTGGAAAGGAGCCACACAGGGCAATGGGAATTTCCACTGGGTTGATCAGGTTTTGGCATTGCATCACTTGCTGAGACCAGAGTAGGATCCTGACCCTTTCCGGTGCCGTAGCTAGCTTCCCTAAAGTGCTTACTGACTCCATTGAGCTTCCAAGGGCAGGCTCTTTAGTCCACATCACATGTTCCCTGAGAGGTGGGGAATAAATAGCAGCTTCCTTCCTCAGAAAGAGGGGAGAAAATTGGAAGAAAGCTGCTGCTAATTGTCTCCAGGGAGAGTTGTCCTCAGCAGATGGATGTCTGCCAGCAGGCGTGGGTTACAGGGCCAGGCTTGCTGCCGGGCAGCACGCTCGCCTCACCGCACGGGGATGCCCTACCAGAAGTGTTTGGCTGAATTAGAGTGTCTCGGGTGTGGAAGGTCAAATTCAGACTGATACCAGGTCACCTGCAATGCAAAGCTGCGCAGCCATCGCCCACGGGAGCTGGGAACCCTCTCCTCCTCTGCCGTCTGTCCCAAGGGCAGGCCGTTCGTCCGTTTGTCTGCACAGTAAGAAGGGTTGGCAGCGTACAGAACAGAGACTAGCAATTGAATCCTTCACTGCAGCAAAACTTCATTGCACAGGTGAGCACTGCTCCTGGGCTAAGAGAAACAAACCACACAACACAGGTACTAATCACATCATCCAGGGCACAGTATGAGAGCACTGCAGTGTCAGAAAACTATTCTTTTGCATTCTGGACAAATGAGGCTGTCCTCAGGCTCCCAGTAGTTAAGCTGACCTCCTTACCTGCCCTAATGAAAAGAAAAAAGATCATCCCACTCCTGCTTCTCAGGTGTGACTCTTGGAAAACATGATCCCCTTCTTGCCTCTCTTCAGTCGGGGGTTAAGTCATCAGTCTCAAAAAAGACTGAAAATGCCCAATTTTCATATCCAAGTACAAACCTTGCACCACTGGAGCTTGGAAGATCTTGAAGAGTGGAGACCCTCGTTAGGGTCTTAGAAACCCTGTACAGGCAATTTATCTGCAAGTAGCCTGCAGGGAGGACGTTTGTCGCACACGTAGTAGACCTTTTGGTGTATTCCCCTTCCGATTCCTGCTGGGGAGTGGGGCAGCACCTCACTGCTGGAAGTTAGCGGGGTTTATTCTCCTGTTTCCTTGCTCCCCAGTAGCAGTCAATCTAGTCAGACACACTGCTAGCCAGGTTACTGCGGAGCAGATCTGTTGCTGTTCGGTGCAGCCAGGTCTCCCTGCCTTGTGTCTTGGTACCGATCAGCTCCAAGCGGTGCCCGTAGGAATTTGGGTAATTGTGTGTTTTGCTGTTCTCAGTCATTGATCTTGCAGCTGGTTCAGATCCAGTGATGGGAATGGTAAGGACGCACCAGGGAGTAAGAATGGTTTCCGGAGGATACGGAAATGTGAGCCTCCTTGAAAATTTGGTCCAGTGCCATCTCTCTTTTCCCCTTTAAAAAATATCATTGAATAAACATAGCCTACCAACAAGTCATTTGCATTGTGTTCTAATGACTTCAACATGTGTACACCAAGGTTGTTCCTTCCCACAGTGGCACAGGTTAGAGTCGCCTGTTCCTAGTTCAGCATGGGGAATGCAGTAAGCACTGTCCCATATAGCTGCTCCTTTGTTCCTAAATGCTTTGCCATTTGCACATCAGTGCAAAGTGTTTGTCAAGTCTCATCTGGGAGATTTCTCACTCCTACCGTGCTCATGGAAGTGACCTCATCCAGCGGAGAGACCCAGCTCATCTGCTCCTTGTGTGCTTCTTGTGTGCTTCTTGTGTGCTGCATCCGATGGTCTCACAGCACAGAGCTATACTCTAACCACTGAGGAGCTGACAGAACCACTGATTTTAGCACAAAGAGCCCTGCAATGTGTGGGTGCAACTGCCTGAGGTCACTACTTGAGCTGGGTCCTTCCTCCTAGAAGATACTGCTGAGTTTTCCCCCTCTTCCTTCACCAGTTCATGCTGCTGGATTGCAGCCTCAGGAGACTTGCAGTTAATTGTCCGAGTTTATTTGGCACCATAAGAAATCAGTTCTGACGGGAGGAGGCGTTTGTTGCAGATCTGTGTCCCACCTGGAAATTCTCCAAAGTTCAAGAGAGGCTTGGAGAAAGGATTCAATGTATGTAGGGTTCAAGTTCAGTTCTGGCTATGACTTGGAACAGCTTTTGTTTCATAACAGCAAGAATTCAGTTATAAGGGGGCCTACAGTATCAGGAGCACCTCATGGGGGTTATATATTCTTAATTCCTTTAGAAAACTCTCTATTACTGATCATTCAATTTGTATACAGTGTAAGGACAGTTCCAACCAAGACCCCATATCCAAATACTCCCATACCTTTGGGGTGTTCCACATCTGGATAGTATTTAGCAGCCTGAATCTGTCTGTGGACAAGAATTTACCCAATTATTAATAACCACCACACCCCTTATTGAACCCTACCCCAAAAGAGGGTATGCAGATGGGACAACGGCATCCAGCACTTCCCTCACGTATAGTGGTGGGCGCTCATGGAAAGCAGAGGGGATCATTCCTGTGGATCAGGGCTCCTGCTATTACTCTCCCCGTGCAGTAAGGAATTAGCAAAATTAGCAGAATTCACCAGCCCGCTTGGCAGAGCTCTTGTCTCGAAGATGGGAGCGTATGAAGATGAAATTGCATTGTTTTACACTGGGAAGCTACGGCAGAGGCAGGACAGGCAGCAGGAGGCGAAGGGGGGGGGGAGGTTCATCGTGTCTGCAATCTCAGCCAAAGCGGGACCACGAACAGGCATTTCTCCTCCACTGCTTTGTCCAGTCTGGCCTTCAAAATAACCGAGTCTCCCACCACTTCTCAGAGGGAATATTTAACAGGCTACCACACCTCATCCGTTGGAAATGTCTCCTGATGCTCAGCTTAAATTTTCCCTTATCCCCATGCTCCAAGTGCACTCGGCTCCTTCAGTTACAGCAGATGTCAATTTCCCACCCGCTGCTCTGGACTGGTTGAAACACCTCTTTGGAAGGTAAATAAATACACATGCAACAAGCTACTTAGAAATAAATCATTGGTAAAGAAAGAGAGAAAGGAATTAAATCTCAGGAACAGCAAATGAAGGTAGCTTGGATCTGACAAAGAGCCAGGAAATGCACATTTTAGGGCTAGTCATCTTGCTGGCCAGTTTATCTAATGGATTTTTTGCTTCCCTCTTTGTTACTCTTCCCAGAGTAACATCTATAGTAGGTTGACAGCTGAGAGAGGATAGCTTGCTTTTTGAAATGCTCCAGGGACTTATTTGCTACCAAATGTGGCTACTGACACTTCAGATTGTTGTTGTTATTGTCATTATTGTTATTATGCTTATTTGCTGCTGTTACTTCTGAGCATGATGCCAACTGGATTATCCCACTTATAAAATATCCTTTCAGCTATTTGAAAGGTCAGTGCAAATGATCCAAAGAGAATGACAAGTCTGAAAACTTGTTAAGAAACTTGCCAGCTCCTCAGGTGAACGCTACGGGGAGGCTTTTACGAAGCTGTGTGACCCTGGCACATTTCCTAGCCTTTGCCTCCCCTGGCTCTGTTGGCAGAGCTGACACAGCAGAGCTCCATGGCTAGAAGGGGCCTGAGGGCAGCTTGGATTTATAGACCGCTTCCAAACCTGCCTCTAGGTACCGGTCACTCTCTGGACCAGGGTCGATCCAGCGTTGAATTAACCATTAGTTCAGAAAGAGAATGCAGTCACGTCAAAGCACTGGCTATGCCCTCCTGCATTCGACATCTGCTTGGATCCTTTCTTCTTTCTGGGCTACATATCTAGTAGGACTCAAAGCTGTATTAGCCTCCAGGTCTTTTTTTCCTCTGAGCAGCCTTGTGCTTCAACTGCAAAGGGGTTCCCAGACGCAGAGACACAGCCCATCCACTGGAGAGCACAGAAGTGTTTATATTTCCAAGTGAAAGCCTTGCCATTTTCATTTCTCAGGAACATCATCTTTTCCATGCTCCATTCTCCCTCTCTCCCACCCAGATGTCTCAGGCAGACCCTGAAGCTCCATTCAGACCCAAAGACAGAGCTCTTGTCTTTTCCCAAGAGCTCTTGGTAGGCTCTTGGAAATCAGGACTGCAGAGTAAAAAGGATTTTTTGTTCCATAGAAAGTTGTCATTTTCTCTCTGGTTTTCTAAAGTAAAAATGAAAGATAAAGGTATTTATTTCTTAAGTGTCTAGGGGGAACAGGAGATTAACAGCTTCATCCACCTCTGACGTAGGGGAAAGATGGATTAGGGTAGACAGGGATGGCTTCCCTTAGGAAGAGAGCACAAGAGGTTGTGCTGTCCAAATGCAGAAGAGTCTGACAGAGGAGTTTCTTGCTTCTTCCTGCAAGAATAACAGACTTTCCTGGCTCTCACCTTAGGAAGTCTTTTCCCCAGTATCCTGTGGAAACAAGATCCATGCAGTCATTCTGCCTGTCTGTCTGTCTCCACCCGTGTACCCTCCAACTCCCAAAGAAGCATTGAATCCTTGGCTTGAGACACTGGTTGAGGAGTACAGGTCTCAAAGAGGATTAGAGCCCTAATGGATTCTTGAAAAGGAAGGAGAAAGACTCTGTGTCCCTGTGAAAGGAAGAGTATGTGTTGAGTGCATTGAAGCTTTAATTAGATAGCAGAGAACCAGTGTTACAGAGGGACCTGGCTGTCGGGAAGGTCTCACTTTCACAGACACTGGAGGTCACCATTGGCTGTGGGAACCTGGTGCTCAGGAAACCAGCTTCCTCCCTGCTAACAAACCACCTTGCTCTTTTCCCACCACCACTGCGATACCTTCCATTTGCTTAATCCTGACCTGCGATAGATACACGAGGCAGTTCTTGTAGTCTTTATTTCCAGGAAACAGGTAGCCATCAACCAGGAGCTTCTTGAGTCCCGTCAGGGGCAGTGAGCTCTTTGGGTTTGATCCCCTCAGCCTCAGGAAGTAGTTTTGTACCAAGGAAGAACTCTGTGCATCCTCACAGTAGCTTTTCTCCCCCTCTGCAGATATGATAAAGGTTATTGGATATTACAGGCAGGGGTTTCACTCGCAGTACTGCGCTTTCCATGACAACAAGATGGGCGGAAAGCTGAGTAAATACTGTCTGTTGTTAACCCTTTGCGTGTTTTACAAATCTCTGGGTATCACGCACTTAACAGACCAAGCGTCAAATGCAAAGAGTTTGATAAATTAATCCTCAACTTGTAGCGTGCCTGTAGCCTTCCACCCAGACAGCCACTGTGCTGTGCTGCTGTGAGCCCCCTGCACACCCCCAGAACCTGACCCCATTGTGGAAGTGCAAGCCCAGCCTGTGAGGATATGGCAGAGAATCCACCAGCAGCTTCAGAGCAGATGACTCTGTGGATGCTTGGATGCTGCAGAGCCCCGTGCTCCTCCTTCTGGCATCCTTCAGCTCATTTGGCAAACAACCGCAGGCTCGGGATTTTGTGTGGCTGCTGAATTGCAATCAGTCAGGCATGGTCGCTTGCAGAGATCGCGTGTCCATGGCAGAGCAGCTCTGCAGGAATGGCAGGGGGAAGGGAAATGGGGAGTTTGACCCCACACCTCCACCAAACTGCCCATCAGGAAGAGATTTCAACGCGTTGGATTCTGAGGAAAACTCCTCTGGGTCTGTGCACGTGCACGTGTGTGTTTTGGGCACCAGACCACCCAAGGAGGAGAAGGGCTTGTCCAAGCAGAGCGATGGGTCGAGCTGCTGTAGGGCAGGTGGCAGCGAGCTCGTGGGAATGGAGGACTCTGAAAGAGGTGCATTATTGCCTGGAAAAGATGCAAATATTAACTGATGTATGGGGTGGGACAGGGGACTCTGTGTGAGACCCAGCGACCCGGAGCTCTCCTGCTAGCCTGTAAGCTCACACAGGGGTCAAGTGGCTGTTGCACGGCACCTGGCTGTGGACAGGCTGGGTGCAGGGACAGTTTGTCAGTCAGTTCTCCCCAGCAGGTTGTTTGGACACATAAATCAGAATTATTTCTACCATGTCACAGTGGTCAGCTAGAGCTAGAGGCCAGGCACTCAGCCGGGCAGAGGAGCCCCGAGTGGTGAGGAAATGGAGCATATAAACCCACCTGGTCACCTTCTGCCTTGAGTTAGCATTTTGCCAGCGACTATGTCAGGAGCTGAGCAGGTATCAGACTCTCAGCCTGGGAGGTATCAGGGTTACCTATTGCCTCTGGAGAATTCCAGAAGAGTATGTAAAGGCTAGGCAGGTGAATGGTGACTCTCAGACATACCTGCTTACTGCTCATCCAAAACCCTCATCCTTTGCTCTTGCAGCAAGATCAGAGCGAGTTGCTGTGAGAGAAACCATTGCTTTCCAGCATCTTGTATGAGCACAGCAAAAGGTTGAGTGAAGAATGTGCAGGTCTGAGCCGTGTCGTCCCGCTCTGCACAGCACGCTCCATCTGCCACAAAAGATAACGCTGTGTTTCTTTTGATTGCAGGGGAAATTGGATGCTCTCTGGGTCCTGCTGCGGAAGGGTTACGACCGTGTATCTGTGATGCGTCCACAGCCAGGAGACAAGGTACCGTGCCTCACAGCGTGTCCTGCAGCTAGGGAAAAATAAAACCCCTGCACCCTCCCGAGTGGGACTGCAGGCAGGGACTCAGGACAGCTTAGAGACAAAAATGCACTCACGCCTCTCAGCTTTGCCAGCAGCAGCTGGTGTGGTTTGACTGAGAGAGTGCCCTGTAAGGTGTAGTGACAGAAACACCCATCAAAATGCTCAGGACAATCTGACTCTTAGGTAGTATAGCTGCTATCAATTAATGACAGAAGTAATTCTAATGGATGGTGAGGAATGGTTCTGCATGTTTTCATTCAGTTAGATCTTACATTCTGAAATAAAACTCTGAACATACAGAAATACATACATATTTTGCTACATAACTTTAAACTTCATGGGTGCTTTTACAAAGCCAAGTTTGCAGACTGAGGTTTGGGCTGTTGTGTGAGAGGGAGAAGCCTTCCCACATATTTCTAGTAAAAAGTGGGCTCATGCAAATTTCTACATGTTGATGTGTGCTTATGGATGGACACGGAGAACGGACTAGAGTCGCTTCCCGGGAATCAGCCTGTCTGACAGCAGGATACTATAGAGCTGCCTCTCATCAAGGTACCGCTCTGCTCCCTTTCAGCAGAGTTAGCTGTCTGGTTGCTCCCTCAACAGCTTCAGGAGGGTGATCCCGATCTGTCTCTCGAGGCACCCGGCTGAGCACTGGGGGCCCAGCTCCAGAGGGACCCGTGGCTGGGGCCGGGGGCAGAGCTGCCCCTCAGCTTTGCAAACCTGGGGTGTGTCCAAGGCACACAACGGAGGGAACTCAGATCCCTGGGGTGGCCGTAAGACATCTCCTAACCCCCTGCAATTCCAGTGGTTACAGCCAGTTTCCCAGGGCTGTTCCCCTTCCAGGGGTGGAGATTTGGAGATTCAGCATCTCTCTGAGCCCCTCATGGTGAAAAATGTCCCTTATTCCAATGTCTTATGGAGTCGCTTTACGCACCTCTGCTGTAAAGCCAGGAGGGAGGTTGGAGCTGTGTCAGGGATGCATTTGGCCCAGAGTGTAAGTAGCTGTGTCGCTGTGCAAAGGCTTCAAGAAACTCAACTGCACGTGAAAAAACAAGGTCATTTTTTTGGTGGAGAATTACAGTTTTGTAACGTTTGGATCCCTGTAAGGTTTTCCACTGAAAGCAGGACCAATGAGCTTTGGTGAATAAGAAGGTTTAATATTTTATTCCTTCAGGGAAGGACTTGCTAAAATACCTTCACTAAGCATGATACTGATTTTTGGGAGAAAAGGCAGTAACGTACGGATTGCTTGAGCCTGGCAATCCTCCCACAGAAATCAGGCTTTGAAGAATGGCTGTTCTATGAATAAATCTTTTGACTTGACAAGCTGAGATTATTTAGGTGGGAGACGCTGCTTCCATTAATGCTGGGGAAAGCCCAGAGCAGTTGAAGTGAGGCGGGTACAGGTCACAGCGATTCCTATCATTGTGACTGACAGCAGGCTCCATCCCTTCCTGGTGTCGTATCTCCCAGGCATCTCTGCCCTTCTGTGTCCTGTCAGCAAAAGCAGCAGCAGATGGATAGCCGGTTTAACATGAGCCAGCAGTGTGCCCAGGTGGCTGAGAAGGCCAACAGCATCCTGGCCTGGATCAGGAACAGTGTGGCCAGCAGGAGGAGGGAAGCTATGGTGCCTCTGTACTGGGCACTGGAGAGGCCTCCCCTCAGGTGCTGGGTTCAGTTCTGGGCCCCTCACTCCAAAAAGGACATTGAGGGGCTGGAGCGTGTCCAGAGGAGAACCACCAAACTGGTGAGGGGTCTGGAGAACAAGTCCTGTGAGGAGAAGCTGAGGGAAGTGGGCATGGTTAGTTTGGAGAAGAGGAGCCTGAGGGGAGACCTCCTTGCCCTCTGCAGCTCCCTGACAGAAGGGTGTAGAGAGGTGGGCGTTGGCCTCTTCTCCCAAGGGAATAATGACAGGGCCAGAGGAAATGGTCTGAAGTTGGGGCAGGGGAGATTCACATTAGATGTTAAGGAAGAATGACTTGGCTGGCAGAGTGGTCAGGCACTGGAACAGCCTGCCCAGGGAGGTGGTGGAGTCACCATCCCTGGAGGGATTTAAGAACCGTGTGGATGTGGCACTTGAGGGTGTGCTCTAGTGGCCGAGGTTGTTGGGTTTTCTCTGTGTGTGTGTGGTTGGACTGATGATCTCAGAGGTCCTCTGCAACCATGAAGATTCTGTGAATTAACCCATGCAGGTGTTACATGGTCCTACCTTGAAGCAAACGAAGCTCTTTATGATTCTGCTGTGCTGTGAACGATCTCTGACTTGGGTGCAGGTATAATTTAGTGGCAGGGAGAAGCTGGCTGGGAGTGCACCCAGGCTTATAGCTGCTAAAACCTGTGTCTCTCCAGCCGGCTCCTGGGAGGCTTGCAAATGTCTGGGCACTTCCCTGTGTAGATAGGAAGTGCTGCTTGGACATTCCGTGAGGGCGGAGTGCTCTTAGAACATTTGTTTTCCTTCGTGTAAACAAGGCTATGAACCTGAGTGTTTGTCTTCTTTGAACAACCATGTGTGACCCTCCTGATGTTTTTAATCACTTTTCAGGCTTAAGTGAGCAGTCTCTGGTTATTCCTTTGCAGTTCAGACATAACTACCAGGCGACATCACTCCCAGCAGTACCGCCAAAACCAGTGCAGGACTCTCTGTGAAACACAAACATTATGTTCCTTAGTTTATGCAGCCGAAATGGCAGAATGAGGCAGGGTTTCCCTCCCCCCTGTCAGCAAAAACGTGAGGGTGGTTGCCTTACTTCTGATCTAAGTTAGGGGGAAGAACCCAGCCTTCAAGCACTGGGTTGAGTCATCTCACTCAAGGGTGGCAGCAATCAATCATTGAAGCTTAAAGAACATTTTTAAATAAGTACCAAGGCCTCATTTGTTCTGAAACTATTTGTTTATTTACAGGGAATACTGTTTAATTTAATTGTATTGATTTATCTTGCTGCAGACATTCCCCAGGATCTGGGTGCCGTTTTTAGTCTGTCCCACCTCACTTTCTCCTCTGTAGCTGTAGGAGGTGATTGGACCAGAGCTGGGCGTTAGGAAGGTTGGTTTTATAACATTTAGAGGCTTCTGTGCAAGGAACTGGGCAGGACTGAAGTACCACCATCTACAACTGTGGCTCGGGAGACAAATTAATCAAAAAGAAAAGCAAAAGGTTGCAAAACTAGTTGCAAGATTTGCAGCTCAGAAAATAAGGAGACCCTGAGCCCTGGCTGGTCCCTGCCAGTCTCCCCCCGTTCTCTACGCCACTGCTCTCAGGGAAACGTGAGTGCGCGTCTAAGTCGTAGGATACAAGGGCTGCGTGATTCAGGCTACCTTAAGGCTAATGGCTTCTCCCAGGTCAGCAAACATCAAATATTCTCTCATAAAACTTGTTGCTGTGTTGGTGTGAATGGGAACACAGTGGGGAGGTCGGTGCTGAATTGACGGGGACGGCTGCGGGAGACATCTGCCGGTGCTGGCTGCGGCTTCAGCGGAGACAGTCCTGAGTCAGTGGGAACAGCTTGGTTTCCTTGCAAGGAAAAGGAGCAATTCCACAGAAAATCTTTTTCAAAACCAAACTTGTGTCCATAGGTCAGTGTTGCAGGCAAAATTTATGGCTGGTAAAGAGGAGTCTGAAATTTGCAGACAGGAGCCTTTGACTATATGATATTCTGCAAAGGAGAAGCAGTTGTGGAAGCAATTTGTGTCTCAGTCCCTCTCTTTCCTGAAGAAAAGGAGGAAGCAGATTTCAGAGTCTTAGTGCTGTGGGATGGGTACCTTATTCAGCCACCGGTCAATGTAAAAATGTGAAGCCAGATGAAAAATAACTGAAAGGCATCTCTGTTTGCTTTGGAGCCTGAGAAGGACTTGGACTTAATCCCAGGGTTACATCATTTTCATATATAAGCAATCCCTTGCTATAATCAGTTTCTTTATCCGCTGCCAGCACATGAGCTGAGCTGTGCAGAAGGACGGCTTGCGCAGAACACACCACGGATCTGGCTTCAAACACCACCTTGAGTAGTTGCTGCTGTTTATCTGCCCGAGCCCAGGCAGCTTCCGAGGTACCATGCAGAAGGACATCCCCTGCCAGGCGGTTCACGTTAGTCCATGAGGAGACATTGGCGCAAGGGTAGTGAGTGACAGCTTTGCAATTTGTATACATTGCAGTGGATAATGTGGGGAACTGAAGCTTAGATCCCAGTCCTCCTCCTCTGTGTGGCCTCAGACAATCCCTTCCCCCATCCCTGGAGGGGTTCAAGGCCAGGCTGGATGGGAGCAACCTGCTCTGGTGGGAGGTGACCCTGCCAGGGCAGGGGGGTTGGAACTTGATGATCTTCAAGGTCCCTTCCAACTCTAACCTTTCTACAACCCACTTGTCTGTTCATTGCTGGACCCCTTTTATCAAGGTTGAGATGCCCTGTCCTAGGGCTGTTTCTTCATGACAAAAGGTATAGTTATAGAAATAACGGACTGGTAAGTGCTGGACTCAGGGTTAGATGGCTCTGGCCAACAGAGAGTGGAGACCTCTTCACGAGCTGCCAGAAGGGCCACCTGCCTGTGGTGTAGCCTGAGCCAGAGCCTTACCTGCCTTTGAGCACTACAGCTCCATGGGGCTTTGGGTGCCAGCAGCAGGTCCTGGGCAGCGTGGAGTTCTGTCTGCAGCCCCTGGCCCATGTGCCTGCCGGCATTTGCAGGAACAAACCATGAAAGGAGCTTTGGTCTGGTTTGCAGAAGGCTTTTTAAAATGCATGTTTTATCCCAAAGCAAAAAGAAGAGATGGGGGGAACGTTCAGGACTTGTTTTGAAGGGCACCTGGAGGGGCCAAGATGCACAAAAAGCTTGTGAAGTTCTTTTTTTGGAGTCAAACCTGGAAATGGTCAGAGTTTACCAACAGACACAGATGTTTCCAATAACACAAGGAAGTCAGAGTCACATGGGATTCCTGTGGTCTTCTCACATTTTCGAGAGACTAGGTTTGCATTCTTGTCAGCAGTAATGAGGTTATTTTTACATCCGAAACATCATCAGATAGGGGTGATGTAAATATATATATATCTTTTTAAGATAACTTTATTGCTTTTATAGCACAGTGAGGGAATGCTTACGTGTGCAAATTGTCACTGAGCACAGGATCCAAGTAATTAGTGTCTCTGCAGTGTCAGTTCCAGTTCCTTGACAAACGCTGTTCTGTCAGGAATTTATAAGGAGATTATTAAAATGTGTTCCAAGCTCAGACTTGGCCAGGAACATCTCAATCTGGGAGATTTTAGTAGAATTTAAAATTATATTTTCAGTTCTGATTGCATTAACTGCATTTGTGTTTTGTGTTTGTGCAGGTAAAAGTAGATGGGTATGAATATGAGAAAGAGTATACCAAGTGCAGTGTAACTATGTGTTAGGACGTCTCCTGATGAAGGGAAAGGAGCTTTTTCCAGAACAGCCTTGCAGGTTTCCTGGTGAAGTCTCATAAGCTCCTGTCTTGGTTGATCTCGGTGACATGGTTCTGGTACAAATTGTGTTAGTTGTGACGAGAGGATGAAGCTATAAAATACATGAAAACATCCTCGTTAAAGTAAATGGCAATAGTTCTTTTTTACTGTGGAAGGAAGAGTGTGTGTGTGTGTGTGCTGACATGAAAAACTCAATACAAACAGAATGGTCAGAGGATGAAATAAGACAAATTTACAGCCAAATTGCAGGAATCTCCACTCCAGAAAAGTGCTATTTCCCAACAAAAGCTGACAAAACTCCCTCTGCCCTCCCATCACACCGATGGTTTTGTATCACATGGAAGTGCCAAAACCTCAAATTAACTTGATTTTGGGCTTCAGTGTGTGCCTGTTTGGGGCAGCCAGAGGGGTTCAGGTGGCTGCTGTGGATCATGGCAGCCACTTGTCCCATTTTCTTGCGGAGAGCCCCATTCTGCAGAGCAGGGACTCACTCCTACCTGTGACCAGGGACCCTTCTCTGCTGTGTGACCCCAGCCAGCGCTGGGCTGAACCTCTAGAGCCTAGGGAGGGATAGCTCTTTCAATTTGCACCCTGCCAGTATAATTCTAGCTGTAAGCTCTCCAGCTGAGCTGGAGGTTTGTGGGCTATTACTGGCAGCAAGGAAATCTGGGGTTTGGGCTCTAGGCTGGGGGTGGAAGCCTGGGGTCGCTCCAGTCTCGGCCACTGACACACAGAGTCACCTTGACCAAGCCTCTTGATCACCTTCCATTTCTCAGAGGCTTGTCCTGTCCTCTAAATTAGGACAGCGTTTGTCAAACTGGCTGGAACTTGGATCTCCATGTGAAGGGTGAGCAGCAGTCATGGCTGGGGCTGGGGCCAGGGCCAGCAGCATCTGCAGGTTTTGGCGGGGTTTGCAGAGCATCCCCCATTCAGGTGGTGACACTGTGGTGTCATTAGCACAGAGGTCCAGGTGTGGAGCTTTGGATCTGCAGGCTTTAGACCTGTGTGGTGCTCACAGAGTAGGAGTCCAGCAGTGTCTCTTACATACGCTTTAGACCCAGCAGGGTACTCACAGAGTTTGAAGTAGGAGGCCAGCAGTGTTTCTTTTAGAAAGGAGAGTTAATTTGTAGAGTTAATGTTTCTTTTGCAAGCCAAGGTGTTACAAGAAGCTCAGTGGGAGCTGGAGTGGACTTTGCCAAGTCTGTCCACACACCAGCCGTGGTACCTGGCTCAGGAGTTACCTGTTTCAGCAGACCATGGTTCTTAGCTCATGGGACACCCCCCGGGGTGGGCAATTGTCATGGGGTCTGAAAAAGGCAGAGGAGGAAAGAAGCAGCCTGGATCATTAGCGACAGAAGCAGAGGGAATGGCTGCAAGCTGCAGCAGGGTAGGGTTAGGCTGGATATTAGGAAAAGGTTTTTCCCAGAGAGAGTGGTCAGTCAGTGGAATCAGCTGCCCAGGGAGGGGGTGGAGTCCCCATCCCTGACTGTGTTTAAGAGTAGATTGGATGTGGTGTTGGGGGATCTGGTGTAGGGGAGAACTTGTAGAGTAGGGCTGATGGTTGGACTTGATGATCCCAGGGGTCTCTTCCAACCTCTATGATTCTATGATTACCATGTAACAGTAAAATTTCCTCCTTCTCTGTTTTTATGCTTTCAAAACCTTGAAAAACATTGGATCTGCTCACATAATTGGGATTTTCGCAGAGGACATCAGCCTTGGCTCCTGGGCCATTTGAGGAATGAGTCTTATTATTTCTAGCAAATTCAAACTCTCAGAAAACAGCCTGCTTCGCATGACTTCCCCTCCTGTGGATTAAGCTGTGTGCTTGCAAAGGCCTGTCTAGGAAATACCTCATTGTCTCTCCCTCCCCACACAGTGCTGAAACAGAAGGAAATTAAATCTAAACTAACAGGAGGGACAGTGCCTCCACATTGCCCGGGGTCACAGCAGCGTATTCCTGCGCTCCAGGCACCAGCGCAGATCCCACCCCCTGTGCCCGGTGCTGTCAAGTTAAAACCAGAACCTCAGCCATGAAACCAGCTGGAATAATCCAGTGATGGAATTGAAATCTTCCTTTAACCTCAGGGAACAGCTTTTCTTCCTCGTTCCTTCTCCCTCAGCACAGCAGTGCTGTGCCCCTGGAGATTCTCAGGGTCGTAGAGGGGGAGAGGGCAGAATTCCTGCTGGGGGAGAGCAATGCTCTTCTGGCATAGTGGGACGGGGAGCTGTACCATCAGGTGTGTCTAATTGTGCAAAACAGGCAGCAAGTCATCTTTATTTGCCAGAGGACAGATGGCTGGGCGCAGGCACTTAGCTGGTGATGTGGGTTTCTCCATCTAAGTCACTAGAACCTCTCCTCTTGCCACAAAGGCAGGTGCTTGTGCTTCCACCCCAGCTCCTCTTCCCCTCTTCCCCGGCCCAAAGCCCACAGCTGTATTTTCCTCCTCTGAGTGTGAAACCGTGTTTGTTTGGATTTTAGCGCAGCACTGAAACTGGCATGAGTGCTGAGCTCCTCTGTAAAGTGTGGTTCGAACTGAGGCAAGAAATTAGCCTCCTGAAAGTGTTGATCTGAGATTTCCAGCACTGTGAGGGGCTGGGCAGGATCTCTGCTCTGAGCATATTCCTGCCAGGGGCTCATGGAAAGGGCAGCCTTTGGTATAATGAGCTGAGATACCTAAGGGACTCCCAGTTTGTTTTACGGAGCAGAAGGCAAAACAAGCCAATGGAACAGCGTCGTTCAGACTTTCCTCTGCGTGGAGTGAGGGGTTCTGCAGCTGTGGGGTGGAGGAGACACGGAGCAGAGCACGACCCTTGCTGAGCACTGCAATGACAGTAACGCTGGGCCATGGGGTAGAGCTGCAGAGCGCAGGAGACCAGGGGCAGAAGAGCATCTAGGCATGTAAACTCTCACAGAAAACATTGCAGATGTCTCAGTAGGTTCTTAGAAATCAGAACAAACACAGGAAGTGAAACTCCTGTCAGAGAAAGAATAGGATCTTCATGCAGAGAGGATCACCTTGTAACAGATGTCGAGAAACCCCATCTCCCCATGCCTGCTTCTTGCCCAGCGAATGCTGATGATGCGTTTGTGCCGTGTTTCCCTCGTGCAGGTGCCAGCTGGGCTGACTCTCCTTACCCTTATGGGAAAGCCAGGTCATTGTTTCCTGTGGGATTGCAATAAATTCCTGAAAATAAGCAGCAGCCCCAGCTGAAAAATTTGGACTGTGTCTGGGTCCATCTGCACTGAGAGCTGGGGAGGGGAACCCTAGGTCTTACATCAGCGATCAGAGGGTCCTCAGGGACCTGTTAGTCACACAAAGCCACGCAGAAAAAGCCCCAACAGCGGATGCTTTACCTGTTCCCCAAGACACTGAACTAAAGCTTAATTCAGTCCTTGGCTCTCCCGGCCAGGCCCCATCCTGGACGTGAAGGCGTGTGGGACCTGTGGGGCCTTGGGTGAACACCCTGCAGGAAGTGCAAAAAGAGCAAACTGCGTCAGATTGAAGATTTGGGATGGAAGATGCGAAGCCAAAGGTGCGATGGATCAGGGAGCAGGGCAGTCGGCCGAGTGGCTCAGGCTGTATCGGTGTGACACCCAAGAGCAGGTGGAAGAGTCACAGCTACCCCTGGCACCACGTGCCTGTGAGCCCCAGTAACTGCAGAGCCCTGCTCCCCTTTTCCTTAATGCACGTACAGATTCCAGCCGTGTAAGTGGTATTTCAGATGAGGAGCCATGAGGAGCCACACTGCGGCAGGGCAGGGCAGGGCAGAGCAGGGCAGGGCAGGGCAGGGCAGTACCCACTCCCATGGGTGGCTGCTGTGACCCAACTGGCCCCGTCCTGCTTTCCCTGATGCTGCTCTGCTACCAGGGCTCCAGCTGCCCCTCCTGCATCTGCTCTTGCTGGTGTCCCCCCATAGCCTCTGGGTACCTGCTTTGAGTGCCACCTGTGCCCATGGCAAGTGGATTCATGGAACCAGGGCATTGTCAGGGTGGGAAGGGAGCTCCAGAGACCCCCCAGTCCGAGTCCCCTGCTAGAGCAGGGTTGCCCAGAGCACAGCACTCAGGGCTGCATCCAGGTGGGGCTGGAAGGTCTCCAGAGAAGGGGACTCCACACCTTCCCTGGGCAGCCTCTGCCAGGGCTCTGCCACCCTCACCCCAAAGAGGCTTTTCCTCATCTTTGAATGGAACTTCCCATGTTCCAGCTTGAGCCCATTACCTCTTGTCCTGTCACTGGGAACTGCTGAAAAGAGTCTGACTCTATCCTCCTTCAACCCACCCTTCAGATACTCATGAGTGTGAAGAAGGTCTCCCCTCAGCCTTCTCTTCTCCAGGCTAAAGAGTCCCAGCTCTCTCAGCCTTTCCTCATCAGGGAGATGCTCCAGCCCCTCCATCATCTTTGTTGCCCACCAGCCACTTAGAGAGCACGGGGAGCACAACGGCGGTTTATTTGAGTGTTAGCACCAAGGATTGATCACCAGCCACCACACGTGCCATGAACTCATCCGTTAGCAGGTTCAAGAGGAACTGCAAAGCCCGTTAAGTATTGCTGGCACACGGGAATACTGGTGTTAACTTCAGGCTGTGTTATTAGAGCTGTATCAAAACATGCAGAAGGAATGTGGCCCTTAGCCTGGGCCTTTGCTTGGAGTGCTCAAATCCAATGAAAATATCCCCAAAACCATAATTATTTGTTCACAATTGGATACTGAGGAGCACATTCTGCCACACAAACCTCCAATGAGTTCACAGAAACTCATGAAATCTGTTTCATTATGGGGTAGCCAAGGTAAATGGTAATATGGGGAAGGCTGGGTGTTGCTAATTAACTATGAATATCACAAAGCACATGAGCAAAATCTGTCACCCTGGGAAGTCCCCCAAGTACTCTCTTATTTTGAATTGGGAGTATGTTTCAGAGATGAGGAAATTCAGATTTAAGGCAATAGTCTGATTTCACAGCCTGCTTTTTCACAGTGTCATGAATGGAAACCTCCTCCTGAAACAAAGAACAGAAACCAGGCGCTGGGTTTTCAGATTCCCCTGCTTTAAACACTAGAACACGTTCTCTCTCCCGACCTCGGAATAAAGCCCATGGTGTGATCTCCAGGTCACCCCCTGTGTTGTGTTCTTCATGCTGTGTTGCTGTGTTGCTTGGTGGTTCTTTCTGTAGACTCAAAACCGTACCACCGCTGAGAAGGAGCCATTGTTTAACCCATGCTTAAGTGGAAGCGTGCAGGTTTCTGGTGAGAGGCTGCAGAGCTCGAGAGCAACACGGGAACCTTCCCGCACACACTATTGCTGTGTGGTTTTCCATTAATAGCTATGGAAAAGTTAACCTAAACTAACCATTAGCTCTTTTTCCTGGAACTAACAGCTCCCAAGCCAAAAGCCTGGCGATGCACTCATCGGCTTTGCAGGACCGGGCAGAGCAGATGGCTCGGCACTGAGGATGCAGAGCAAGGGGCTGGCTCTTGGGGCTGCCGGGCAGGGAGCAGCCTGCTCATACACAGCATCATCCCGTCCAGCCACGTCTCCAGTAGGGGCAGAATTTCCCCTGGGCAGAATTACAGGGTTATGCCTTTAAGCATTGATGGTCAGCGATCTGCCTCAGAAGCCAAAGCAAATCTAGCAAACTGGGACTGTAGGGATGGGAACTATTTCCCACTGAATGCTGGTAGGACAATATTCAGCAGACAGTAATTCCTGCTTCCTCCAGCCATTAGCACTGCCCTGCACAGGGTAATTGTCCTGAGTCACCTAACGTGAAAACAGCCATTGAGTTGTGTTCTTCTCATGCTGACGTCATGGACGATCCTGACCTGATCTGTGCCCCATCTTGTTTGCCCAAAGACAAATTGCACCCTGAGAGATCCTCCCCAGATCACTCACTTCTGGAAGAATAGATGCTGCAGGCTTGCTCTTCCTCTCCAGAGGGATGTTTACCACTCTCCTTGATTAGTTCTTCCAGTTATCTCTGCCAAAAGAAGCGTTTCATTTTTCATTTGAATTTTTCTCTCTTTTCCTCATACCCAGTGGATTTTGTTATTCAACCTCCAAGTGAAAGATGACAGTCCTGTGAGGCAGTGTCTTTGATGTGTCCTCAGCATTTCTCCAAGACTAGCTACCTCTTTCCAGAAAGACAGTGGGAAGAATGACCAGATCTTCCTGGAAATGACACCCATCCCACAGCGTAAATAAGCCAAAACTAGCTCCTGCAGAAGCCATCAGGCTTGTTTGCTGACAGAGTGCCCACTCATCTCCGAGAGCCACACTCCTGACCTCGGGCACAAGCCAAAGATTGAGGCCATTAAGCTCATTCCCACGCTCCAATTTGGCGAGACAGAAGGCTGGATCATCTTGTTTCACTTTTCTTTGCAGGAGTTTGCTCTGAGTCCTTGCTTTTCAGGAGGTTCCTCAGCTGGGCCAGTCCTGTCTGATGTAATTGCAGGTGCCCAGACCAAGAGGGTGGTGGAGCAATGGGTCTTGTCTGGGTTGAGGCAGGTGAAGAGCCAGGAAGTCATGAGTAAAGAGTCTGAGGAAGGTTTCAGCTGGAGGCTGAGCTGGCAGCACTGCTCTCTGTACTGCGGGGCCCTCGCATCACGGTGCTGTACGCAGAGGTGTAGGCAAGCTTTAGTCATAGGCCAATGTGACTGAGCCTGTATTCCAAATGAGCTCCTGCTTATTTCAAATTCTGAGAAAGATCTGCGAAAATGGCAATGCTTCCTGGTGCTCTAAGTGGTTTCCTCTGTTCTTCAATGTGTGCTGCTTTTGGGTTGCTTGAACAGAACAGGATCACATAAAGACATACCATTGCTTCAAGGTCTGAATAGATCAAACCATATCAAGGCATCAAAGAAAGGTAGTTTTTTCTGCTCCTTTTTCCTTCTTAATGGAGACAGGAAGTTTGTCTGCAGAGCAGGAAAGTCCTTCTGATGTGACTGGAATTCAGTGGCTGTGTGTAGGATCACTTGTCACTAGTTTGGATAATGTATTTAGCATTCTTATTTAGGGTAAATCCCACCTCCTTACTGGCTTCAGAAGGAAACACCATCTTGTACCCCTCCTTTTCTGGGGTTAGAAAAGCATGGTGTGTGGTACTGAGGCCCGACACGAAACGCTGGATCTTGCTCCACACTTTATCACTCTGCAGAACATTCCACAAGGTCTTTTAAGGTAAACTAACTTGTCAGTGCTGCCTCTGCAATAAGAGACTGGGTTATTAGATCCCCATTAGAGTGATGATCCTCTTAATTTTGGGAGAAAATAGGTCAAGCCTGCAATGTATTATTTACTGAGTGGCCAAGGTGCCACGAATGCCTTGGGAATGGCAGGTTTTATGGACCGTGCTGAGTTCTAGGCTCAGTGTTCAGGAATGAGACACAGTTGGGAATGGTTTTGTTGCAGTGATGTTCTATCCTGAACAGTTTCAATAGTTGTTTGGTGACTCGCAGATACAGAGGTAGTGTGTAATTAGTGCTCTGGCTGCAGGAGGCAGCTTCCTGGCATTTCCAAGCACACTCCCCAGGGAGGCGCTGGCTCACAGAGCCCTGAAGTCAGTTAACAGTTTCCTAAAGCAGGCTGCAGACAGGCAAGGTGCTCACCCCCGTCCTCCCCCGTGGGGCCTGGAGCTGCCATCGTATCCGCTGGGATCTACTCTGTATTTCTTCTCTCCCAGCCATCACCTTCACAGCCCTTGGTGTCAGCTTCATGCCTGGGCTGGGGTCAAACCAAGCACCTGGGAGCCGTGAGGGGGGGGTGGCTTGGAGAACTGAGCGTTGGTTCCTCTCATCCATGTACGTGCTTTGCTTCTAAAGTAGCCAGGGTTTAGTACAGCATCTCATTGCAGAGACTGGTGACAGCTCTCACGTGTGGTTCGTGTTTGCCTGTTACTCGTCTGGCCAGTGTCTCCTGCACGTTCTCGCCTGCGCTTGAATCAGAATTACGTATCGAATCACAGGTTAATTTTTACATTTCTTTTGTTTTCCTCCTCTCTTTTCCTTTTTCTCTGCCTTTCTCCTTCTCCTGCCTTTATTTCTGTATTTCTTTTTATTTTTATTTCTCTCTCCTCTCTCTCATAAGAACAGGATAAAACAGCATATTGTTTATGGAAAGTCTGAATTACTAATGGCCCACAGAAAACAGCATTAGGGGTCGTATCTTTTCCAGTGCCTGTTTTTAAACTCAGAGCTCAGAAGTCAGTCACAGTGTTCTATGATCTTAAAAAGTTGTTATTTTTCCAGATATTAATTCCAGCTTGATAGGAAACCAAGAGAAACGGAAACATTTTTCATCTTCACTTCAGAAAATCCATCTTCCTCTGAGATTTCTTTTCAGTGCCCTGGAGGCCATGCTGCTGCCTCTGGACTGCCTTCCCCAGCCTGAATTACCTTCTGCTGTGCCCTGAGTGAGCCTCCTCCCGAGGAGCTGGAACCACAGAGGGTAGGGCTGAAATGAAGCACAGAACAAAGCTTCCTCCCAGTTTGAGTCCTGCTGGGGTGGAGGCTGGGGAGCTAGCTGGTTAGAGAAAAAAGAAATGCTGCCGTGTCCCATGTCCAGCCTCCCCGCAGCTGGATTCAACATGCCGAATCCCAACGTCCCTGGGCAGGTAGAGGTCTGGGCAGGTCAGTGTGAGCCGTGTTCTGAGGGACAGTCCCTCTCCCAGTTAGTTTCCAGACTCAGTTAAAAGCAGAAGGAGGGGCAGGAAGAGGTGGGAAGTGGCTTGGACAAGGCTGTGGAGCTCCTAGGAAATGCCACAGCTTGGCTGAGGCATCTGCTGCTCTTTGTGCCCCTGCTGCCAGGTCTGTGTCCCAGGCACAGATGCTGCAGCTCGCTCTCTCGAACACTTGGCGACCACCACCCTGTGCTTCAGCCTCGGCAGCCTGGTTGTTCCCCTCACCCACGCGTCCCACCCTTCTCCTTCAGCCCTGGCAGCAACTCCTCACTCAACCAGATGTGAAGAACAAAAGCAGAAGCTTGGATGGAGTGTGCAGCCCTCCGGCACCCCGCATGCAGCGAGCTCGCAGGGCAGGCCCGTGGCCAGAGGAGAGGAGCCTCCCGCGGCTGAGAGCTTTGCTGTCCTGAAAGCAGCACTGCCTGAGACAACCGGTCTGGAAGGTGGAGGAGGGAGGCCACTACAAGCAGAATTCATTGTGCAGATCCCTGTGAGCAGCACTCTAGAAAAACAACATAAAACAGGAGAGTGAGTTGCCCTCACTGATTTTGCTGATTCCACTAAGTTTCAGATCCAATCATGTCTCCGTACTGCCTTGGTTGTTCTCTTCTGAGGCACAGCTGGGACTCTCCCCCCGGAGCGCTGTGGCTGCAGAAAGGGAAATCAGACATCACCAAGGCTTTCAACACAGCAGCCTTTTCATACAGACCCTGTTCCCTACGTTTAGACCTTCTGTGTCTCCAACTGCCTTCCCGCCAGGAAGACAAATAGAATTGACTCCTCTTATTCTGGCCAAGGAGGCTTTTTTCCTGGGATGAAATGCGACTTCTGTTTAAGGATCTAAAGAAGTACTTAGTGTAAATGGGTTCATTTCCTGCTTCCTGGATGTACTGCCACCATCTTCCACATCTGCCCCATCTAAATTTGGACACCTAGGCAAGGTGACAAACCCTGGCCAAGAGGGGCTGCTAACTTGTGGCCATGGAGACCCTCCTAAAAATCCCAGTCATGTGAAGGTCCTTACGTTTCCACTGATTGCGGAGAGATCACAGACTCCTCTTTCCTGTCATACCTCAGACATTCACTCTGGTTTCTCATCCAGATCCCAAGGCTGAAGAAGGCCTTTGGGCCCATTTATTTAGAGGGACTGATACCTCTCACATCAACTTCTGTTACCTGTGGACTGAACTGAACTGTGCTGGCAATGGAGAGCCCTGGAGAAGCTTGAATGGATGGGTGATTAGCTGGCCAACCTGGCCTTCATGCAGTTTTCCAGATCAAACAGCACCGAAACATGGAGTAGGTCAATGATGCTAATGTTTTAGTTTTCTGTTGCAACTGTGTGGTACAAAGCCTGGCTGTGAATCAGGGCCCTTTCTAGTAAGGGCAGGTGGGAACGCACATCTCTTGCTGCATATTTCAGAGAAAGCTGGGACTTCGCAGTCCTAGGATTACTTGTTTGTGGTCATGCTCTGGCTAGCACAACCTCTGCACTTCTGTGTCTGTTATCATATTGCTAGATACAAGAGGAGAGCCCTGCTTAACATCCAGCTTTTGGGTTAAAGTAGCTCTAATCCTCCTGGGTCTGCTTTGCATTTGTTCCCAGGGCACTAGTAAAACATTTTCTGCCTCTCCTGTGCAATGGCATACTAATTTGCTTCCTGGGGATCTCCTTGTCATTCAGTCTGACAGTCTCCTCCCCTAGGAGATGTTGGCTTCTCCATCTCCTCAGAGGCAACATAGCTGCCAAAGTCCATTTCAGACCATTGGACTGAAAACACCTCTCTGGCTTTCTCCCTCCTCATCTGCATGGGTGAGAGAAACATCAAGCAGTGACACCAGAACTGCCTTGGTCTGTCAGCTCTCGTGACAGGGGGTGAAAGCCCGAGCTGTGCATCTGCCCTTCACACACGTTGGGTGCTCTGCAGAACTACCCAAGGCACAGTGGTAGAAAGTGTTGCCAAACAGGTCCCTGTGGATTCGCCACAGAGCAGCAAAGGAGGTGGGAGGAGGAGGACAGCATGCTTGGGCTGAGAAAAAGGCACACGCCGTCCTGTTTTAAGGGGAAGAAGAAAGTTTGAGCAGTGAAGTTACACCAGCCCAATGCACAAGGGGATGGGGAAGCAGTATCCAGTGGGTACAGCTCCACGCTGTACCTGGTGTCTGCACTCCACTGCTGTCTGCTCCCTGATCCACGTCCCAGATTCTGGTCTGACCACGGCTTCAAACCAGACAGCACGTCCAACAGGCCCATGTTAAAGCTCAGTTATCAAGGACAGTGGACATTTCAAAAAAAGAAGAACTCTTTAATTTCAAAGCAGCCCTATTACTGGAGAAAATGAGGCGTCATTAGTCATGGACATAAGCAGTAGCTCGTGGACACGGGCTGATGAGGCTGTAGGTGGCTACAAAACCCGGTGTACGTGTAGTGCAGCTGTACCTGCAGCATTGCTCCTCTCTTCAGGCCAGTCCTCATCAATAAGTCAAGCCTTTGCTGGTGCAGAGGATGCACAGGATGTACTTACTCTCTTACCATTTTGGATCGTGCCTCGGACATTACCCTGAGTTCTAGATGGGTTTTAGTCCTCAAGCCCTGCCCCGGCCCCAAACCCAAGGATTTCTGGACCTTGCTGCATCCTCTCGAACGCTCTCAAGGCGGTGCTCAGTTCCGTTTGGATCAGCAGCGCCATAACCTCACCCCTGGAGCATCCAGATGGAATATCTCTCCACACAAAAACAACTGCAGCGTTTTGTTCTCTGGCTGGGATCCTGGACTGCTCCTTCTCGCTCGGGTTTATTTTATTCTCAACGTAAAGAAAGAAAACAAAACTAGTGCAAGTAATACTCTGAAACTACTAAAGTTGCATGGCAGGACATGTGGAACTAGAACAAGGAAAACATTCTCATGGTTTTTTTTATGAGTAGAACTGGTTAATTGTGGATTCAGACTTTCACTTGGCAGGCCTTCCCTACTCTATTTATTTCAAATCATGGCAAAGTGCATTAAAACAAGGTTAAAGTGGAGACACCAGCAGATAGAACCGGGGGTGCTCTGAGACGAGGCAGCACGTGCTCGTTTCAGGCTGCTCCCTGCCTGCCAGACAGTGCCCCCTCTTTGGCTGGCACCAGTGGCCGGGATGCTGGGGAGGCAGGTTGCCCATGCTGGCACTTGATGGTGTACTGGCATTTTGTCCTGTGCAGGGGAGGGAGACCCTGTCCCCACTGCAGAGAGGCTAATGGCAGTGCCACACACGAAGCAGGAGTCAGGCCTCTCTTCTCTTTTCTTCTTTATCTTGCCATGCTGTAGAATCATTCAAGTTGGAAAAGACCCTTGGGATCATGGAGTCCAACCATCAGCCCCGCTCTACAAAGCTCTCCCCTACACCAGATCCCCCAACACCACATCCAATCTACTCTGCAACACAGTCAGGGATGAGGACTCCACGGGCAGCCCAGTCCAGGCTCTGACCACTCTTGCTGGGAAGAATTCTTGCCTCATGGCCAGCCTAACCCTACCCTGCTGCAGCTGGAAGCCATTCCCTCTCCTTCTGTCGCCCATTCCCTGGGAGGAGAAACCAGCACCAGCCTCTCTGCAAGGTCCTTTCAAGCAGTTGGAGAGAGGGATGAGGTCTCCCCTCAACCTCCTCTTCCACAAACTAAATTCCCAGCTCCCTCAGTCGTTCCTCCTAAGGTTTATTCTTCGGGCCTTTCCCCAGCTCCGTGTCCCTCCTCTCACTCGCTCCAGCCCCTCCAGATCTCTCTTGTGCTGAGGTGCCCACAACTGGACACCAGACTCAAGGTGCGGCCTCCCCAGTGCTGAGTACAGGGGGACAATCACCTCCCTGCTTCTGCTGGTCACACTATTTCTGATACAAGCCAGGATGCCCTTGTCCTTCTTGGCCACCTGGGCACACTGCTGGCTCATGTTCAGCCACTTGTCAGCCAACACCCCCAGGTCCTTTTCTGCCAGGCAGCTCCAGCCACACTGCCCCCAGCCTGTAGCCATCCATGGGGTTGCTGAGGACAAGCCTTATGGAGAGAGCATTAATCCTCAAGGAAAGGCATTACCACGGGCATATTCATGATGGTTACAGGTGTCCCTGCTGTGCTCTGGATCCTGATGCCTCAAGCAGAGCCTGAGTTGAAGCCAGAGGTTCTTTCCTTCTGACAGAAGGCCAGGCTGGGCCATGCAGAGAGGGTTCATCTGCCCCCGTGCTCAGAGAGCCCCGAGGTGATGCTCTCATCTTGAACTTGATGCAGTTCAAGGCGCTGTGAAATCTTTGTTTTCCTTACACGACCTCTGCTTGCACAAGGCAGGCTGCACTCAGCTGTGGGCCGTGCTGCATACTTCATCGCTTCAGCAAGGAGTCCACTGTCCTCTGCTGACCGGCAGGGACTCAGGCAGATGTTCCCTTGCATCCACAGAGCTTGAGGCTATAACTGGCAGAGCTCTTGCAGAGGAGCTGTCTGTATCTCTGTACGTCTCAGCCCCTTCCACGCCAGCTCCTCTCATCCCTGTCAAACCCTTCCCCAGCACCCTCCTGCCTTCCTCCCAGCACCTCCCTCACGTCCCTTTATGGGTCCTTCTGCTGCAGGGCGTTTCTCCCAGGGCTGGGTACAGCAGGGGCAGGATACAGAGCTGTGCAGGGGATTCCAAATGGCTGGTGGTGGTACCCCAACAGATCTTCTCCGGGCCGCAGGGCCTCACTGCTCCGTTTGGCATTTTGTCACCAGGAAAAACATTTACTTCGGGAGAGGAAAGAGGAAAGCTGAAAATGAGCTCACGTTCACAAATGCAAAAACTAAGTATGGACTCAGAAATCCGATAGTGCCTTTTGGGATGATTTCACAGCTAAAAGAATGCGCCCGTAATACAATAGTGCTGATTCTGACATTTCACTATTTACAGAGGGATCTTTTGCAGGTGGAACTTAGGAGGAAAAAAACCCAAAGCATCTCAGAGGGCAAAGGTTTTGTTTAAAAATGTACAACAAACTGTAACTTAGCACTGAAGAGCAAGAAGAGCAGTTTATGGGCTTCTCATGAGAACTAGAATATCGAGACATCCTAACTTCAGGAAAAATTCTGAGCAAGAAACCTAGTGAAGCAAATCTTTCCTTTTGCCTGGTTGGTAAATGATTAGAAGTAGGACACACAAGCCAGGTATTTGCAGGAGAGAGGGTCTCCAAAGGTCCAGATTTCATGCTGTTGGAAGCTGAGGACTGAGATCTGGGAAGAGGCAGGGACACGAGTCATGTCGTGCCCTGATGCAGATGCCAGCTCTGGGGACCAGGGATGGCTCCCACAGCTTCAGTACGACTTGCCATACTTGATGATCTGTTTAAAGATCTTGGAGTCAGAAAACAGGAGGAGAGGGTTTCACCCTCCTTCAGTCCAAAGGCTGTTGTCGGGGTTTAACCTCATGGTTGCTCACCCAGGACTTGCTCTACCCAGCCTGGAGAAGGAGAGGGAACAGAGTGGTGTCCCCAGGAGTACCTACACTGGTGCCATGTTTGCACCCAGCCAGGAGGGGCTCTAGTCACCTCAGTCTAACTCTGCTTTTCCTCTTTGTTCTCTCTTCTTCTAGGGCCGTTGCATCAATTTCACCAGAGTGAAGAACACAGAGGCCCCTCCCAAATACCCCCTCAACAA
>VZTM01027172.1:100147-164873 GCA_013400555.1 Jacana jacana | reverse complement strand
CCGCTTTTGAAATGGATGACAACAGTATGAATGACTTCATAGTCATCTCTCTCCTTTCCCTTTCTTTTATTTTTAAAATCCCTTGTGCATCAGTGCCACCAAACTGCCGAAGCCAGAAAAGCCAAGAGACTGCAGGAACAAAGCAAATAACTTGAGTTCCATTTCAGCAAGGCTCCCCCCACTCTTCATCCCACACATTTCCCTGTACCATGATGATTCCAGGGTACCTTTGGAAAAGAAAATTAAAAAAGGAATGAATAACTAGAGCAAGCTCCCGGAAAGGCAGTTCACCCCGGGGAAGGACTGCAAAAGACTCACCCAAGTGCAGAGATCCAGCTAGCTACCTGGAGACACCTGCACCGTGCCCGGTACAAGACTCGAGGTACGACAGAAACCTGATCCCATCTCACTCACAGGCCGGCCGCCAGGCAAAGAATGACAACAGCAGGTCTGCAAGTGCAGAAACCCTTGTGAATCTGGAAATAAATCAATAAATTGATGCCAGGCAGCTGTTCCCATGGACCATGAACTGGAGAAGGGAAGGTATTGTCAACTTGGAAGGAAGCGGGAGGTCTCTGGTGTCTGGGTTTGTGTATGTTGGTCTGTGGAAGTGCAGGTGAATGAAAATGGAGTGCCACTAGGAAAACAAATTACGTGGAAGAATGAAGCAGTGGGTAAATTACAAGGCTTTGATAACCAGGCCCTGAGGAGGAGAAGGACTGGTGAACAGGTCGGCCCGCAACTCCCCGGGGGACACGGGAGTTCATCAAAAGGAACCTGGGAAAGGCATTGTTGAGAGAAGAGTCTTTGCAGTCAGTTTAGACTGATGCTGTCCCTCGAGTTAATAGCTCTGCAGTTCAGCAGCACAATTTAATGCTGGTTTCCATTTTAAAAGGAAGGTTTCTGAATATAAACGAGGTCAAGGTACGTCGACTTCTCTCAACCCGGTCTGCTTGGGCTCCTTGTTCTTGTCAGTTTGAAATGGTGACCACTGATGCATTTCTGGTTTTTCTGTAAATGGCATTCTTTCGCCCTAGAAATGTTTCCACGTGAATGTTTGTTTTTTGTTTTCCTTTCCTGAACAAGTAGCAGATGCCTTCCCAACTCGTAGCGAAGAAGAGCCAGTGTGCTTACTGGCTCTTGTCAGCTCTCAACAGCAATCCCTTCTACTAGTGGCTGTTGACTAAGGCAAGAATCAACACCCCGGACACACGGATGGGGATCAGTCTGCCAAGAAATGCACCGGCTGCATTTCCCTGTGCTTCCTCCCTCGCCTTCCCGGGACCCGCTCCGTATCCCTCCACACTGCATTACGCACACGTCCTGCCCTATAGCAAACCCTCTGAGCGCCTGCCGTTGCAACACAGTGCTGGAAACAGGGGAGATCTCTCAGCCAAGCCCCTGGCTCTCTCACGGACTGTCAGGATCAGTTCTCACAAAATGACTCTCTCGGGAAATTGCAAGGTCGTAAGAGGTAAAACGTCTTTGTAGCTGCAGTTCTATGAATATCTGAGGGTTCTCATAATCACATCATTTTTTACCAGGTAAAGAAATGCTTTGCCAAGTACTTCCTTCCCTGCTGTTGGAAATATTAATTCTAGCTTTTCTAGCAAAAAAAAAATATAAATGGAAAAAGGTAAAAAAAAAAAATTGCTCAAGGAGGAAAGGGAACAAGTGGAGACTTGAGCTGGGAGCCTTTGGTGAGGACACTGGGGAATGAGACTTCCCCAGAGACTTGGTGTGCCGTTCACCAGCCTTGCCCCCGGTAGGTCCGTGTGTCATCGGTGAGGTGAGGTAAAGCCACCATGAATCTCCAGGCTCAATCTACAGCCACAGCTGGCTGTTCTGCAAAAAAAGGCTGATGAATTCCCCCACGACGCTGTTTTGTCTGCGGGCAGCACAGAGCAGTCCCCAATTAGGAGCAAACCCAACAGTTTTGCTACTGGCTGTGTGAGATGGTGTCAGCAACGGGCCACAGGTAGGTCAGGACAAGGACTTTGTGGTTGCAGGGGTGGAATGGGAAGCTTCTAACACCCTGACACGAGTTTGATTGGACCCCCCCTTGTGATGGATTGGATCTAGTTCAATAGCTCTTTGATTGGGTTTCATGATGGAAGGTGTAAAAACTGGGACCAGTGTAATACAGGATCAATAGATGCTTCTCTAACAGATCCTCAGTATTTCAAAAAACGTTTGGGAAGGGAAGTGATTTTCAACCATACGGCACTGAGAATTGTATTGGGTTTTAAGGGTCAATTAACTAATGAATCTAAACCTACTGCTGGGGAAAAGTAAAAGCAGTGTATACTCCACAACTAAAGCTCACTTCTCACAGATGTATATAGAAATTTCCATTCTCCCCAAACTAAGGGTGAAAAGACCCTATGGTATTAAAGCAGCAAAATAAAACCTAAATAAGGCTGGAAAAATTATCATTTTAAAATCCCCCCTGTATAACATCCAGTTTATGAATTAATAAAACCAAACCTCCAAATTCTTTGTTGTACATATTGTTACTGCATGCTTACCATATGTTAGATGGAAGCATTTCCTATCCAGTGTGGATAAAAGAACAGTTTTCAAGTTGTAGTAAATTATTATGAAGCCAATGACATTTCATGGCATGTTATCGTATCAAGCTGTGCTTGTTGTATTTTTTTCTTTATGGTTGTATTGCTTTGTTTTTATAAATGTACAAATACTTCCTGTAGTGACGAACACCTATTTTACATAGCATTAACTGAAGCGCCAGAGCTGTAGGCTGTGCCCTCCCTCCCTGGGGACCCACACGGACATGGGGAGGGGGGGACACAGGACAGACAAACCCCGGGGCTGAGGGGTGCCCCCTGCCCTTGGTGGGCCCTTGCAAACCTTCTCAGCACAATCTGAGCACGTTTGGTGACTGAGGTACCCGGCCTTGGGTTTGGGATGGACCCAAGTGTGGCTGCTAACCCGGCTTCCCAAAAGTGCCTCATGTGCTTTTGGGAGTCATACTCCTCCTTACGCCACCGGTCCCTAAGGGTTCATTTAGGAACTTAACGTACAGTAATCAAGAGGGAAAATTTGCTCCTGAATTTAAATCAGCTTCCACTGCCAATTAATGCTATGTAAATAAGGTTGAATGAGCCGGTGTACCATATACTGCTATATGGCCCCTTATGTA
The DNA here is from genome assembly GCA_013400555.1 of Jacana jacana. Classification (NCBI taxonomy): domain Eukaryota; kingdom Metazoa; phylum Chordata; class Aves; order Charadriiformes; family Jacanidae; genus Jacana; species Jacana jacana. Next base: position 161,710 of record VZTM01027172.1, on the reverse strand, counting down.
CTCTGTCTCTAGAACTTTCCTAGAAGCACCTTACACAGGCTCTCACCCCCTCTGAAGCAGACGCTCCCTACCCAAAGGATTCGAGCGGCTGCCCTGCCCTCGCCAGCCCTGCAGCAGCTCTCCCTGGGCACACGGTCTAAAGAGCAATTCACACGTGCCCGATGGCATTAACTAAATTTGCTTGAAATAGATCGCTTGGGTTTCTCCTGCTGAGTGTCAGGCGTGCAGACCTTTCCGTCAGGGTCCCTTGGTGCCTCCAAGGACTCAGCGGCCGCATTTGACGACGACTCAGATTCCTCTGGTACTTGCTGATGGTAGGAGCTGGTGCTGGCTGTATTTTGAAGCGCTCACCCCGGGTGAACTTTGCCGTCGTCCGAATTCTCTCCTCCCTGGTGTGCAAAGGCGTCTTCTGTCACTCCTTACTCCGGGGAAGGTGGGGGGAAACGTCTGGCTTCGTAGAGCTCTGCAGGGTCTGCGGGGAGCCGGTCATCACGACGCCTGGTGTGTGGTGCCGATGCAGGCAAGGAGAAGGAACGAGCCTTCTGTTTTGATGCTGAATTTTGTTCTGTCGGTTCAGCCAGCGCTGTGCAATGATGTTTTACTCCCTGTTTGTTGCATGTGTCATTTGTTAAACTCAGCCATTACTCTTTGCTGACCTTGATGTTATTATTAAAGAACTACACAAATTTGTGTTGGGCTCCCTCAGATTCATTGGCGAGGCACGGGGAGCGGAGCAGGCGGCTCCTGGGCAACAAGTTTTCTGATAAAAACTGACTTTCTGTCATCCTGGAAAACTCAGACTTGGCGATTTCTTTCCTGACAGCCCAGAGCACTTCTGCCTGACACCAAGGCTGTTGCCACTGGGAGGTGAATCAGCCCAGGCCGCCTACTCTGTGGCTGGTACCCAGAGCATCCCACCCAGGACAGTGCCCTGGTTTCAGCCAAATTTACCTAAACCAGACCGACAGATGGCCTTTGCTTCCCCCACCCCTCAAAAAAAAAGGAGAGGAAGAGGATCAGGAGATTTATGAGTTTAGAATGAACTAAACTACTTTAATGAAGTATTAATACTAAAATTAAAGAAAGAAGAAAATAGTGAAATAGATGCAGTATCTACAAAACCATATCAAGGTCACAGGATGGCACTCACATCCCCAGCAGCATCGGGAAAAGCCCCAGCCTGGACTGGGTGAGCGACAGGAGCTGGGTTCCAGCTCTGGAGTCAGGAGTGCTGGGATGGGGGTCAAAGGCAGAGGAACAGACAGGCTCCTCCTGGGACGTCGGCCATGGAAGGCAGAGAGTTGCCCCTTGGATCCCTCAGCTTTGATCCCCAGCGTGATGGGGACGGGATAGAATACCCCGTGGGTCAGTTTGGGGTCCCCTCTCCTGTCCCCTCCTCCCCACAGGGGTGACCCCTCGAGGCTTTTCCGCTTCCCACCCTCCAAGGGGGCAGATCCCGCCATTCCCTGCCCTTGGCTGTTCCAGCCATGAGTATGAGCCAGGGCCTCTCTGCACCATCCCTGGGGGTGATCAGGTCTGAGAACCCCGAGAGGGAGCAGTTTCGGAACAACCTGCTGGGAATCCCGGAGCTGGGGGGGGGTCAGACGAGGCCCAGCTAAGAAAGTAAAGGTAGAAAACAGGAAATTGGTGTGTTTTACCTCAAACCAGGACAGACAGCATCCCACCTCCCCAGCTCACTCCACAGCTCTAACCAAGCACGACGACTGCTGGAGATAACTAAGCACTTTTCCTCTCACCTTTGCTGACAGCCCTTCTTTCTTCCTCCCTGCTTGACAACCACTAACCACAGGGCTGGAATATTTCATAAAATCGTCAAAACGCACATTTGGAAAAGACCTACGAGATCATCCAGTCCAACCCTCCTCCAGTCACCAATACTGCCCACTCAGCTACTCAATCATGGCCTGAAGCACCTCGTCCAGATGTTTCCTGAACCCTGCCAGGGATGGTGACTGCACCACCTCCCTGGACAGCCCATTCCGGTGCCTGACCGCTCTTGGGGAGATAAAAAAAAAGAGGATTAAGGGAGCGTGAAGAAGTTAGGCCTCAAGACCAGGCCCTATTTCAGTGAAGCAAGTGAGCCCAGGCTTTTTAGCTTCCTCTGAAAAGGCAAGCAAGCAGTTTCCTCAGCACATCCTGCCCTGCTCATCTCCGCTCACTCCAGGCTCTTCTGGCTGTGTTTTACTTAACCCAAACTTGTGTCTAGGAGAATGTGAAAACGGAGGCCACAGCGCCCAACACATCCTGCTCTCCTGCTTGGACAAAAGGTGTCTGGTTTTTTGAAATGCAGACTATTAAGGAAAATTATAGTCCCTTTTCTCAAGAGTAGACAAGTGAGAGAAAAAATAATAATAATAATAAAAAAAAAGCAGGGAAATGTAACCATGGGCACAGGCCAGACCGAGGGAAGCTGATACAACGGGAGTGATGGGTCCTCGGGGGATGTATCTGCACAGAAACCCACCCGGCTTCTCCCCAGGTCCCAGCACTACCACCGAGGGAAAAACCAGCAGACACTGGGGAGGGAAGGCATGAAGGAGCTGCTGGCAGCAAGCAGCCCCTTCAGCCAGCCCAAACCAGGAGAGTGAGCCACCCCTGGCACTGGGTCACCCTGTCAGCCAGCCCCGGCCCACCCCACTCCCACAGCCTGTCCCCGCTTGCGGACCCCATTGTCACCAGCCGTGCCACAGGACAGCCTCATCCCAGACGGCACAGGATTTTTTGCAGCAAAATTGCTCCAAAGCAAGGCCAGGTGCAGACGGGGCTGGAAGCAGCTCCAAGCATGTGGCCACCCCCCATTTTGGTGTTGGGCCTAATTAGCCACCTGCCTCCCTCAACGAGCCCCACCTGGGAGCAGGTCTGGGCCCTGGAGCTGGGGCTGCTGAGGGAGGGAACGGGGTGGAGGAGGTTGTGTGAGGTGACCTTGGAGTGCTTGGGGACAGGGTGCCCTGGGAGCCTGCAGAGTTGGAATGTGAAGGAGCCTGGGATGGTGCCTGCAGCAGCTGGAAGAAGCCAAAATGGTGAGTCCTGGCTGGGTCATTTCCAGCAGCTTCTTTCATCTGGGGGTTGAGGCTGGGGGCAGAGGTGGGGGAAAGGACACTGCTTACAGGGTTCTGCTTGGGATGAGCCCTCCTGGTTCCTCCAGAGGCTTGTCTGGCTTTGGGTAGCCAAAGAGTTCCTTGTCTGGCAGGGAAAGAAATTCCTGGTGTTTTTTTTTCTAATTCTGGCAGAGAAAGCCCCTTGTGAGTCCCAGATGGGGCTTTTGTCTGGGGGCTGATGTGCTCCCAGACGCGCAGGAGTCCCAGCCCGGCAGGATCCTCTCCCTGTTAGTGCTGCTGGAGAGTGGGGTGAACTTGTTTTTTTTGAAGAAATGGCTATAAAATAACTTGTAAAAATAAAATGAGCCACAGAATAAATCACGTTGAGCACAGGCAGCGGCTGAAGGTCTGCAGCACACTGCCAGAACAGACCACTCCGGAGAATTTAAATATCTCTTAATATTTAGATGCTTCCCAAGGTCCTTGGTAGCAGTGGAAGGTGCAGTGTCTTTGGAAGGTCCAGGGCACCAAGGAAGGTGTTTTCTCATGGCGCTAGGTTGGTGTAGATGCTGTCCCAAGTAACATGTGTCCCCAGTGGTGGGGGACTGTCCCCTCCACTGAGGGCATTTCCTGGCTGGCACTGGGTGAGACCCAGAGCGGTGGCTGGGGCTGCGCTGCCTCCTCTCCCCGTCTCCCCAGATAACATGCTGCCGCCTCGCAGGAGCATGTCTAGTTCCTTATGGACATTAAATGGTAGGGCTTTTTCCAGAGCTGGAGAAATGAATAGGGATGGAGCAACTGCAGCTGGCAGTGATTGCCATGGGGAGTGGAAAATGGGACTTAGCAGATGAGGTAACTTTTACTTGCGAGAAAGCTGGGGATTTCTATCATCCACTTTCCATTCCTATTTAAAATCCTCCCTGGCATATGCTGGAGGCCTGAGCTGCCTGCCTCCGGGTGTGAATGTCTTTAGCTGCTGCTAGAAGGTGCTTGTTTCCTCCTGCGTGAGAGATCCTGTGGTCTCTCTGTACCCCCCAGGGCTGGGGGAATGGGGGTGTCAGGATCCTTTTCCTAAGTATTGATGGTTACTTCATGGAAAGTCTCTGGGAAAGTAAAAGCCAGGCAGAAGCAGAGGATGCCTGCATTTCTTAGATGTGTTTTTGGTGGGAGGGGATGTGTGGAATGTGAGCCTTTGGGAGCTCTCCCCACCTGTCAGCATTGCCATGCGATATCCCATCTTGCCATCACTGTGAGCCTGTGCAGCCAAACCTTGAAATGTTTTTAAGAAAAGCTGGGGAAAATCCTCTGGGAAAGGGAGAAATTTTTTTTATTTTTTATTTTTTGGCTCCTCTTGGCTCAGCAGTGCCTGAGGTCAGATGCAATTAAAACTTATGTACATTTCAAGAGCTGCAGACGGAGCTGAAGTGGTAGGGCTGAGGAGAATGCTGGGTCTGTTTCCCAGGTTTTTATAGAATCATAGAATGGTTAGAGTTGGAAGGGACCTTAAAGATTATCCAACCCCTCCAACACCTCCCACCAGAGCAGGTTGCTCCAAGCCCCATCCAGCCTGGCCTTAAGCACGTTCATTTAAGGTGGGGCTCATGAGTACCCTGATGGGCTGGGATATTATCATTTTCCAATGAAAATCAGAAGTTGGTGCTCCTTTTCTTCCACTCAGCCACGGGCATCCTGCTTTGGTCCCGATGCTCAAGCAGTCACCCATGCTGTGGGGTGGGATGGGAGCCGTGGGGCAGAGATGGGGCGTCACCAGGAGCAGGGTCAGGGATCAAGCCAAGCGTCACCAAAGGGGTATTTCTTGGGAAGAGCCCCTGCTACTGATGGAGCCTGATTCCAGGTTCTCCCCTGCCGCTGGGGAACCACAGCCGATCCTGTCTGTACCCGGGGGGAGCTGCTGGGAGGGTTTCACAGGGTGCGTTTAATAGAGAAGTCATGGTTTTGGACGGTTCCTGTGCCATTGGTGGCCGAGCAAAGTGCCTCACCCTCCCCGATGGGAATGGCAGAGCGGGCTCTCCGGTAACTACAGCAACGGCCGATGTGGAAAAAATACTAGGAATGGATGGAAGGTATTTTTAGTTGTCTGTAACGCAGCACAGCAGCGGGGAGCCAAGGCAGCCAGCATGACAGATACGGGCAGCGCTTGCAGTGACTGCCAGACAGAAGCCCACAGGGCAGAACTGGGGATTTTCTATTTTGACGTGACAGTGTGAATTTGATGGTAGTTATCTGGGGGGAGGGGGTGGGGGGGCAAGACTTGTCTTTCTGTGTGTGTGTGAGATACGCTGTTGGCTTCAAGTAATAGCAATTACAGATGCCTATTTCGCAGGCTGTCATGGAAACTGGAGAGATTTGCAGTTGCTAAAAATGTACTGAAATAACTGTAGTAGTGTCAGACAGTTTGTTGTTTGTTTTTTTTTTTAATGATCCAGCTCAGAAGGTCAAATCCTGAAGTCGTTCTCACTTCTCTGCCTCTGCCTCTGTTCCTGGCTGGGGAGGCATGGGGATGGCTTGGTCCAAACTCTCCCCCAGCCTCCTTGAGAGAATCTCCTGAAAATAATTGGCTTAGAGCAGCTTGCAAAATAAAATAAGTATTTATTATGTTGTTGTTAGAGAAGGATGTGGTGGTAACTAACCTGTCAAGGATGAAAGAAGTAGTTGTTGGCAGAGCTATTCCCTGCATGCTGGGTGCCTCGACTGCTATGACAATAGCCGGTCCTCAAAACGTGACAGCAAGCCACTGTTCTCTTCTTTTCAGTTGTGTGAGATCTTATATGCTGCTTTTTTGGGGAGAAAGGTCATTTGCATTGGCCCAAATAATGCAGAGTTAGAAATGCAGTTTTAGTTCTTGACCATGACGCGGAGTGAACTGAGAGCACACGTGGCACTGTCAGTCTTCAGAGGCAACAAAACCAGAGTCCTCAGAGATTTTGTTCCCTGTCCCTCTGGTTTTACAGAGCAACAGGTCTTCCCTCACCGAGGTCAGGAAATAGGTTCCTGAGTGGTTTCCTTCTCTGTGCACAAACCAGTCTGGAGCTGCGTCCACAGCAAGAGAAACCATTTCTACCCAATGACTGGAGGTGCCACCCCTTTCCTGGGGAGCAGTGATCCCTGTGACCCAAGGGGCAGCCCCACAGGGACAGGGTCCCACACCCCCAGGGGTGGGGAAAGGCCAGATTCGGAGGATATAAAGAGTCCTGGAGCACAGTTGGTGGTGGCACTTGTTTCTGCAGAAATAAAACTGGAGCTCAGTGACTGGAGTAACAGGTTACAATGAGAGATGTCTTTTGGTCTTTTGTTGTTGTCTTGTTCAGTAGCTAAAACCTGGCCACAGTTAAAACTTTCCATGTTCTGTCAGTGTTTCTGGTTAATGACTCAAACCAGGTTCACCAAAGAGGTTTGTGCTGCTGCCCCCAGGTCTGGTCCTGGCTTTGTGCAGGAGCCTTGGGCATCCCTCGCAGGGCCACGTCCTTCAGTCTGGCAGGAGAACCTGGAGCCATCCCCTACAGCTCCATCTCGGTTCCATTGCCGTTCCTGTAGCGTCGGCACGACTGCATGGTCGGGGGGGGGGGGCTTTTCAAAAAGGAAACGGGATTAGTTCCTGTTAACAGATCGCTGGGTCTTTAAATATCCAAACGCTCTGGATGGCAGGCAGGGGGAGGTTCAGGTAATGCTGCAAGTATGGAGGTAACTAGCTACTTATCTGAGGCCAGATTGGCAAGGTTTTAAAGAGTGCCCATTACTAAATGGAAGACGTCAGAGATAATGACTAAGGGCTCTGCTAATTGTGACTGAGTGCTGGGGCTGATACCCCGTAGTGGCTGCTGGAATAAACCAGAGGGGTCCTGCGTCATTGTCTGTCCCTTTTGCTAGCACAGATTTCTCTGTTTGCTTGATTTTTATTTTATTTCTTTTTATATTCCCATCTCCAGAATGGGCAGAGTTCCATGACTCCAGTGTCCTGGTTTCAGCCAAATTTACCAAAATCAGTTTCTGAACAGTCTGCTGTTAATCCCAGAATTGGGTTAGACGAGGCCCAGCTAAGAAAGTAGAATTGTAAAACAGAAATTTGTTCTGTGTGACCTCCAAACAGGACACCCCAGCCTGTGGAGGTGGCCTGTCCCATGCAGTGAGCCGCAGAGAAGGGATGTGTGTCTGGAGGAGGCTGCAATGGGACATGCTGCCCCTCGCAGGTCTGCAGGGAGTTTTGCCCGAAAAAGAACTGTTGGATTTGGCCTTTGCTTGCTTTATACCTCTTCGGAATTATTTCTGAGTGAAACAATTTGGCTGAAATAGACACCAGCTGGGGCCAAGTGCTGGACCACCCAGGCCACTGGCCTAATCCACTCCGGCACATTTTTACATTCCTATAACATAAAATTAAATAAATAAGAAACAGATCAGCATGTGGAAAACAAAAAAGAAGGCACAAACTGCTGGAAACCCGCCAGAAAATCCACTGATTCTGGGGGAAAAACACAGATCTTGACCAGAACAGTAGGTAGGGAGCCCACTAGCCTCCTTCGGCGTTGGCAGGTGGAGGACATGAGAACACAATATTCTAGTTTTAGAGAAAGAACTGACCCTTGTGAACGCTGGCGCCTCAGACCCCCATCATCAGGAGAGCTCTGGAAGCTGGGAAGGGGGAAAACCAGTTTAAACAAATCTCTGCAGAGGGTGCCAAGAGGAAGCCAAGGCTGAGCACGCGTGGGGCACGGGGTGGCAGTTCTGTAGGGACTGGGACATGGCATGGAGCTGCAGAGCCACCTCCAGTGTCCGTGGGGGAGAGCTGTCTGCACAGAGGCAGGGGTTTTTCCTTGGAGGCCTTCTTTTCTCATCCATGTGTACTGCAGTATTTAATGGGGAGGGGAATGCTGATGAAACACCAAAGGGAAGTGTTTTCATTTCCCTAAAAAGTAATTTGGATTTGGGCTTTAACCTCCTAAAACGAGGTTCTGGCAAACAGCAGCCACACTCTCATTCAGATGGCAGCAAAAGCAGGGACATTCCAGGGCCGGCGAGGAGCAGTGCCCGGGCAGGAGCACGCTGTCCTGGTTGAGAAGTGAGCCTTTGAGGGTGGCATTAGCCTCATGGCGACCCCAGGCTTGGAGGCAGGAAATCATAGAATCATATAGGTTAGAAGAGACCCTTGGGATCATCAAGTCCAACCATCAGCCCTACTCTACAAGTTCTCCCCTACAACAGATCCCTCAACACCACATCCAATCTCCTCAAGTCCCCCTACACAGCCTTATCCAAACCTTGGAAGAAATTGGAAAGATTTCCCCCTTTCTGCCCTGCCTTACATCGTATCCCACGTGCCTGTGCAAATCACCGTTATGAGCCGGGCACAAACCTCAGCCTCTGCTTCTGGATTTACCCCTGCAACGTTGCTGTAGTGAGTGCTTCCTCTTGGGTGCAATAGACTGTCCTCTGCTAAAGAATTAGCTTTGTCTGCACCTCTCTTAATTGTCTCTCTGCCTGTGCAGCATCCCATGTGCAACTTAAACGTTTTGGGGGGTTCATTTAATGAATTTATATATTTTTATATATATATCCCCCAACATTCTAGGTCATGTTGATTGAATTGGTGCAGGGACTGATTTATAACTTAAAGAGCCCATGTGCTGGGGTTTTCCGTACTCCTCAGAGCACTGGAGGGAGCTGAGTGTGCTGGGGCCGGGCTGGCCAGGCTCTCCTTGCTTTGGGGACCCAAAGGAAATGGAGACCCTGGAAAACCTGCTGGCAGCAGATTGCAGGCACTCTGAGGGTGGTGGCAAGTCCCTTGTAGGTCTGTGGGCAGAAACCGGGCCACCCACCCGTGGCATTGTCACAGGTCTGTTAAGGCTTTGCTGCCTGGAGGTTTGTGACCGAGCATCTTGGATTGTGTTTAAAAACAGAAAAGCTTGATCTTTCATTCCCAAAGGCTGCAAAGCAGCAAATGAAGGCTCATGAACTTCTGCCCGCAAAGTCCTGTGGTTGTGTAAGCTGGCCTCAGCTACCACCCTGTACCGCAGCGCCGCCTCCTTCACCTCCTCGCTGAGATCCATGCTGTCAAAGCTCAGTCTTGTCCTGACCAGCACCCACGGGAACGTTTCATGTGCAAGATCCTGGGGATTTTTGCAGCCAGATGATCTGGGTGGTGGTAACAGCTACCAGAGAGTGACGATCTCTGACCTGTGACCAAGTGGGATCCAGGGTTATTCTGGCTGACTTGGTGCTTGGTACCTCCAGGAAATCCTAACCCGCTGGGTTTATAGCAGCGAGAGCTTCGTGCCTCTGCAAGTCAGAACCCTCCCCTCTTCTGAGCCGTGTCCTCAGCCCAGCCCTGGTGGTGGTGTAAGCACTCTGGTGTAAGCAATGTCCCTCAACAGGCTAAGAGCTGCTTCTTGATATCCCAGCCCCACAGCATCAACACCAAGCCACCACTCTTCTGCATCTCACACTGTTTTTTTTGTTAATTTTCTAATCTAATTGTCTGGAAGGTGATAGTTTGTCTCCACTCCCAGGAGCTTGCCATAGACATTTCAGCAGGTTTAGGGAGGTATTTTTGTCCAGCTGTTCTTGCCTGCGTGGGACAAAGCAGGCTGTCCCTGCGGGCTCTCGTGACAAAGCCATCACAAGGACTTAAAGGTCCAGCCTTCCTGTGCTAGGACCCATCCTTACCACGAGGGCTAGAAATCCAAGCCAAAGCAACACAGACTTAAGCCATCAAAACTGTCACTGAACGGTGAAAGAAGGGAGAGCGGGGGGAGTCATGAACTTGGCTTTGTTTCTGAGGCTGCAGAAGCCAAGAAGGGAAGGAACCCACCGAGGAGAAAGACAAGCTGGCATCTCCAAAGAAGATTGCTCTGCTTTTGGCATTTGCTTTTAAAAATCAAGGCATCTTTGGAGACTTTTATTGTTTAAAACCTGAAAACCAAGGCAAGAACTGAAGTGCAAAATGCCACCAGCCAGTGAGCAATCTGGTGACTGTCACTTCTCCGGGGGTTCTTCTAGGCTTTACTCAGTGCTGAACACTCAAATCTGGGTCTGCCAGCCTGTGCAGCCCCAGAGCAGACAGGACCCGAGCGATGCTCGTTCATACCGGGGAGGGCCTGGCTGGGGGGGTGGCAGCCCAGGGACGTTGTTTTGGGTGCAGCTCACCCCTCGTGCTCCTTCTCCTGCAGGCTCTGGCACAGTTGCTTGGGAAGCAAGTTGCTCAGAGAGCGGCGAAGCGTTGTTGGGTGGTCAGTCTCGGGGGGTGGCGATGCGGTCCACCTGCAAAAAGGACAGGCAACCTTGAAAAGCGTAGCCCTTTGCCAGGGAGGGGGGTCAGCGCTGCAGTGAGCACAGCCCACCCAGCACATGGACCATGGTGCTGGTGGCACAGTGCATGGTGGCTCAGCCCCGTCAGCAGCAGAAAAGTAGGGGTGTGGTTGAAAAACCCTGGAGATAAGGCTACCTGCTTTCTGTGGTGTTAACCCTGGACTTTAACAAAGGAGGACTTTGTGGCATGCAGGGGAACCATCCAGACTTGATGGGATTACTCACTGTAACTGAGATACTACGGGAAAGACTTGGCAGGATGAGGGGGCTAATCCTGGCTGTCCAGGGAGGTGTGACATGCCCTAGCTCCGCTTCTCTTTCTCGCCTGTCTGCTGATGGCTGCAGAGGCCAGTGCTCCCTCCTTGGCACCCTTGGGACTGCGGTGAGAGTTTGCAAGTGGCTGTGCAGCCCTGGGGGGAAGTTGGGTGTTTGTGAAGACTCAGAGGTGGTACTCGTGGGACACTGAGATGCAGTTACTGTCAAAACATGCTGGAAACTGGGTCACTTGCTCCCAGTCCAGCACTGAAACTGGTCTCGTCTTGGCTGGCATTTCTCCCTGAAACAACCTTGCACTGGGCTGTGATAAAGCAGTGCCTCTGAAGGGACCAAGAGTCTGGGGCACGAACTCCCAAACTCATTTGAGGGAAGGCAGGTAGAGACAGCGCTAATTAGCAGTGTCAGCTCTGTGCCATGTTGGGTGCTGCCTTGGAACTGCCAGTGGGTCACGCAGGATCCCTCACTCTGGGCTTTTCTATCTGTTTCCATTCCAGGAAGCAGCATCCACCCAGGCTACATGGTCTTAGGAACAGCTGCAGTTCTTTCCCTAATTTTTCCAGCCATAGAATACCAGCAGATATTTTTCCCTTTGGAACAGCACTTTATATAGTGCTTTCCACACACCACAGTCCCTGGAACAGGCAGAAAATGTCAAAGACCACAGCATTCCCAGGCTGGTGAGCCCTCCTCCCAACAGAATGTTTCACTGCTTGTTCCTACTGATGAGAAAAGTGTTTCTTTGCTGATGTTTCCACAGAGTTAAAGCCCAGGTCTCGCTGCAGTCCTCTATTATTTTTTTTTCCATTTCCCTACTCTAATAGCAGTCACCCACATCTACTCAAGAAGAGTTTTTCTCAGAGCTCTGACCAGTGTACCTCGAGTTCTCCGCAATCCCCTGGCTGCTGGCCTGCTACAAGCCAGCTGGTCACATCCAGCTGGTGCATTAAGTTGTAGACAGCTACAAATAAATTACTCGCTTTATTGCTTTTCCATGTAGGCAGTGGCCATGACTGGGACACGTGGGAACCCAAACGGGAGGGGTGAGATGATGAGGTACACAACACGTCTTAGAGAGATGTGGCAGATTTTAAGTTGCAATGGGTTTAGGAGCAGGTTCCAGCTCTTGCTTTGTCTCTCCTGCTCCCCAGGAGCCATCCCTCCCTCCCGGTGGCACCTCACACTGCGCAGAGGGACTGAGCAGCACCCTTCCCATCTAGATTAGGAGGTGGGGAGGACAGGTGTCCTTTCCTGGATCCAGTAGAAGGAGAGAGGGTTGCCCCCAGACCTCTGCCTCCTTCCCTTTTGGGGGGTAACTGTCCTGTGGCTTCACCACGGTGAGCTCCAGCCTGTGGGTGCTCCCAGAGCCCCTTCCTGTCCCCTCACAGCCAGGCTGGCAAAGCCCAGGGTGAAGCTTGGGACCGGGACAAGCCCTTGGTTCTTGGCTGGCAGCACCTAGAGGGGGGTGAGGGGCAGATGCCTTCAGTCCCTGCTGATCCCAAACCCAGCTCCTGTGTCCATACAGCCCCACAGCAGAAAATTCCTTCCTAACCCCAGCCTCTCTGTGAGCAGGTGCCTTTCTGGGGTAGCTCATGTTGGTCTCAAGACCCACTTGCCCCCTGCTTTACTTGGACGGGATCCTGCCGGGATAGTCCTCGAGGCAATTAATTCATCCTGTGTTTTCAGCCCTGTCGTGAGCCCTCCCTGAGGGCTGTCTGCCAGTTATGCTAAGGGAGATGACGTGGCTGTTCTGTGGAGAGGAGGGGGATGAGGACTGCCCTTCTCCTTTAGCAACACGACCAGCAAGGGGGTTAACACGCACCCACTGCGTCACTGAAACCTGTGACACCCTGTGGTGCAGTCCTGTTGGTGGTTTTTCCTGTCTGTGTAATTCCCAGCTTTGTGCAACTCTGAAATCCCCCTGAAAATTCCACCTGGCGAGAGCTGGCAGCACTGGCTCGGCATTACGTTACCAGGGAGGTCGCCCTCTGAATGTGAACGCTGTCTTGGCAAGGGGGACACGTGTGTCTGCAGTGTTCCCAGGGTGGGCCAGTTGGGGTGTTTGGAGAGAAGAGATGATTACTTTTCAGCAGTGTTTCTGGTTGGGCTTGGCATGTGCCTCCCTCAGCGTTAGGAGATGAGGCGACAAAATGTGAGCAGGAATGTGAGTCCCTGCCGCAGCTGACAGCAGAGCGGTGACCATGGGGGCCACGCTGTCTGTCCTGGTGGTGCTCCTGTGCTCGTACTGGGAGGGAGGGCTGAAGTGCAAGTGCTGGAATGTGCCCTTGTGGCCAAGAAGGCCAATGTCATCCTGGGGGGCCAGGAGGTCATCCTCCCCCTCTGCTATGCCCTGGGGAGGCCCTGTCTGGAGTACTGGGACCAGTTCTGGGCTCCTCAGTTCAGGAAGGACAGGGAACTGCTGGGGAGGGCACAGCAGAGGGCTATGAGGATGATGAGGGCCTGGAGCATCTCTGTGCTGAGGAAAGGCTGAGGGACTTGGGTCTGTTCAGTCTGGGGAGAAGGCTGAGGGGGGATCTGATCAACCCCTAGAAATACTTCAAGGGGGGTGTCAGGAGGACGAGGCCAGGCTTTTTCCAGTGGTGCCCAGTGACAGGACAAGAGGGACCGGGCACAGACTGGACCAGGAGAAGTTCCATCTCAACCTGAGGAGGAACTTGTCTGGGGTGAGGGTGGCAGAGCCCTGGCAGAGGCTGCCCAGAGAGGTGGGGGAGTCTCCATCTCTGGAGACATTCAGACCCCCCTGGAGACGTTCCTGTGGGACCTCCTCTGGAAGGACCTGCTCTGGCAGGGGAGTAGGATGAGATGATCTCCAGAGGTCCCTTCCAGAGAGGAGGTTTTATAGCTCAGGCTGGGCTTTCCCAGTGCACTGTGCTGAGAGCCATACGCTGATAGCCCTGACAGGTGGTATGAAACCAACTTCCAGGCACATCCTCAGTGTTTGCCAACGTGGCGTGTCATCCTGTGCAGGCAGGCAGTGTCTCACCCAGAACCAGCAATAAAAGCACCTGCTTGTGAGCCTGGGAAAGGCTCCTTCTTGTGGCAGCTGGCATCAGAGGGGAGGAGAGGTGGCATCTCCTTCCTAGTCACGACTCACTGGTGTGTGTGGTGCCACCGAAATGGCAGAGGCTGCTGGAGCCTTCCATCCTCCACAGCTTTTGTGTCCCACATCCTGCTCTGCTGGGGATGCAGAGAGGTGTTGAGGCAGGTGTGTCCCACTGCAGCCTGCTCTGGCCAAGAGACCCCGGCACATCCCCTGCCTTTAGACATGCGCTCTCATCTCATGCGGGTTAATTCTGGGCAGAGACAGAAATGAGAGGAGCTGGGAGAGTTTAGTTGCAACCTGTGCAGATTTGCTGATGGTTCCCTTCAGCAGGAGCTGCGGCATCGCTTTGGGGCAGCCGGGATGTGGGGTTTGCTTGTCTGGGGTAATTTTTTCCATAATAAGGTCTTTGGGCACCCTCCTATTGCTCAGAACGGGCTGGCTGGGCTGGTCAGACTGGCACCGTCCTGCCCATGGTCCACATCTATCTCCTGATGCTCAGGAGCCCTTGGGAGCCTAATTGGCTCCGAGCTCTGAGCTGGAGTGATATCGGGAGTGCCTCCAGCGCGTCTGGGCTTACGGCCGCTTTTAGCGTCCTGTGCTGAAGTGCTGCTGCTGCCGCTGTGCACGGGCCAGCAGCTTGTTTGTTTAAACTTGTTTCCATAGGAATTTGTAAGGACCATGGGAAAATATTTTATTTGACCTAACCAATAAAGAATGAGAATGAGGAGGGGAGGAGGAGTCCTGGCATGTCCGATTTGTGGGTCTGGGTAACCTCTTCAGCACTGAACAGACCACCTTGGCAAATCGGTTTGTTGGGTTTTTTCTCCTGTGTTTTTTCAAATGTCTGCATGGAAATGGGTCAGAAAAAGCCTCTTTTTAAGCATACAGGGCAGCTTTTGGGTCAGGCTTGCAGTAATTCAGAAACTCTGCTTTTATCATAGAATCATCTAGATTGGAAGGGACCTTTCAGATCATCAACTCTAGCCATCATACTCACTCTGCCCAAACCACCACTAGCCCATGTCCCTCAGCACCACATTTGCCTGGCTTTTAAATCCCTCCAGGGATGGCGACTCCACCACTGCCCTGGGCAGCCTCTGCCAGGGTTTGACAACCCTTTCTGTGAAGAAATTGTCCCCAGTATCCATCCTAAACCTCCCCTGGTGCAACTTGAGGTCGCTTCCCCTTGTCCCATTGCCTGTTCCCTGGGAGAAGACACTACCCCCCCCGGGCTACACCCTCCTTTCAGGGAGTTGTAGAGTGAGAAGGTCTCCCCTCAGCCTCCTCTGCTCTGGCTAAACACCCCCAGCTCCCTCAGCCGCTCCTCAGAAGTTCTCCAGACCCTTTTTCTTGTGCTCCAGACCCCTCACCAGCTCTGTTGCCCTTCTCTGGACCCACTCCAGCCCTGCAAGGTCTTCCTGGTTGTGAGGCGCCTAAAACTTGACACAGCCCTGGAGGTGGGACCTCACCAGTGCTGAGTGTACCAGAGCTTTACGTATGAAGGAGACCCAGAAGCAGTGAGCAATAAGCCACCAAAGGTCACTGGCTGGGATTTTGCTGTCACTTGTAGGAGCTGGAAGGCAGCTTTTAGAGCAGACTGTTACTGTCATTTCTGCACCTACAAGAAGACCATGAACTGGATCTGAAACAGCCACATTGTCTGAGGTTGTGCTTCCAGTGGCAGTGAATGGTCTCATTCTCTGCGTTTGTGCCACTAAATCAATACCTCTCGCTGCTTTGGGAAGGGACAGTGATGCTCTCCTGCCTGATAAATGACATGCCCAGGGCTATGCAGGGTGACATGGGCTCCTGAGGTGTTGGGAGGGTTGGGATTGCAGAGGGAGCTGTAGCAGAGCTGGGGGATGGAGCTGAGCTGTTGCAGTGTGTTGCTTGTTGGAGTTTCCAAGCTGTAGGAGCTGGAAACGTGGTGAGTCAGAAATAGATGCCATAGCAGCAAGGAGATGCCGGCGGAGCAGCCCAGCAAAGAGGGGGTGTGGGCAACAGGGAAGGCAGACACTCAAAGTGGAACTGGCCAGGATGCTCTACTGAGATGAATTTCCATCCCTGTACGGCATTTTTTTAGCATTTCCCAGGAAGGCCCGTCAGTTGTCACTGGAGCTGAGGCTTGTAAAACCCCCCATGAATGCTCTGAATGCCAAGGGGGCTGCTCTGGCTCCGCAGGGCGATGCTGTGGGGCTGGTGAAGGAGCTCAGGACCCACACACTCAGCAGGTTGGGCTGACACTGGGTAATGGTCGTGAAGCCTAGGGGGGCTTCATGCTCTCTCCTGCTGGACAAAGCAGGGGTCCTTCTCAAAGATACACTTTGAGTATCTCCACGCCACTGCAATGACTCTGCCTGCCTGCTGTCTTAGGGGGAAAAAAAAATCAGAAAACAAGTTTCAGGGACGTTTGCCCCTAAAAAGGAGCCCCCCACCCCTTTTTGTGGTGTAAAGAATGGTGGGTGGTGTGGAATGGTCACTTTTCTCCAAGCAAGAAGTGGGGTCTGCACACACCAACCTGCCCTGTGAGATCAGGCTCCTGCCTAAGAATGGCTTCACTGCGACTCCCTGGTAGCTGTGAGCCAGTTCTACAGGCAAAACATTCCCCTCCTTGTTCTGTCAATGGCCAGTAAAAATGGTGCCATGTACCATTCTTGTTTCTGAACTATTGTCTGAAAGGCATCCGAGGTGAGCATTCCCCATGGACTGCTGCTGTCCATGCAGCATTTTAGAGGGATCTGGCAACTGGTTTTTCTCTGGTCCCAGACATACATGGGTGGTTTCTGTGCAAGCAGTTACTGTACAGGGCTACGGGGATGCTCTGCGGTGGTGAAAAACAGGTTACCAGAGAGGAAGAAAACACCAATCCTTCCCCAGCCATGGCGATGCATGGCACTCCTGCAAGGGTGAGCACTGCTTTAGAGCAGAAAAGGTAAAGAAATTTCCATAAATGCATACAGTTGGGGCTGAAGGCTCAGCCCTGGAGCTGTGCTGCGCGCCTGCACCCTGAGAGCACGGGAATGGCTGCTCTGGAGGGGCCTGGGAGTGCTTTGGAGCAAACAATCCAGTCTAATTTATTCAAACCAAATGCTTACACCCTTCTGTAAAGCTCGCATAATGCCTGGGAGCTTATTTATTTTCCTATGTCATGTTGTATGAGAGTCATTCTCTGCAGGATTGAAGAGTTTCTGTGCAAAGGGCCTGCAGATCTCTGCCCTTTGTCTCGCTGGTTTTAGCCTCCTCAGGATTTAAGGACTTAGCTTTCTTGCAGCCAGAGCTCAGGACTGACTTGCGAAGGACCCTGGATGTGTCTTTTTGTATTTGTCTTCTTACTGCTGTTTTTATTAGCTTAAATTAAATATAATGTGTGTGGTCAGAGAGCCGGGATGGAGAAATGAGCAAACAGGAACGCTGGCAGCGGTCGCTGTTAGGATGTGGCTCCCTCTCTGCAGAGAACAGTGCTTGGAATGGATTAAAGGAGGGGGGGATCCCTAGCCCCTCCTGGAGTGACTGGAAGCCAGACAGCCCCTGACTGCAGCTGAGGAGCATCTCAACTCCCGGCTCCGGGGCGCTGTCTCCGGCGCATCCCCTGGTCCTGAAGAGTCTTGTGCTAAACCAGAGCCTGGGGGCGCTGCAGCCCCAGGGTCGCTGCGGGAGGATCCCACACACAACCGCCCTTCCTGCTGCTTCACTCTGCTTTTCCCTGCTCCTTCAATGTCCCCAGCAGAGGTGACCCTCAGCTAAAAAAAGCCTAAAGCTTTGAAGTGTTTGGGTCAGTTTTGTTGGTGGCTGTAGCACAAGCCAGAACTGCTCTTCAGTGTGCAGATCTCAGCAAGCAAAACTGCCCAGTCTTGCTCCCAACATCTGTGTAGGCACTGCCTATTGATGGGAGATGAAGGACATCTGCATTGTTTCAAGGCAATAAGCCTTAAAAAGCAGTCCCGGGACCTTTTAACACTGGTGTTTGTGTAGGGCAGTGTTTGGGCGCTCGCTGACTGTCCCCAGCTGCAACAGGGGACAGAAGCCGAGGAGTAAAAGTGAGGAAAATCTTGTGGGCTGAGCTAAAAGCCAGTTCGAGAGGCAGAGCAAACGCCATGCACGCAAGCAAAGCAATGAAGGAATTAATTCAGTGCTTCCCATGGGCAGGGGTGTGTGTGGAGTGTCAGCATCCCCAGAAAAGCTGGGCTCCATCAGCAGAACAGTGACTGGAGAAGCCAAACGCCATCGCTCTGCAACCACCCCCCCCCTTCCCTTCCTTCTCCCTCAGCTTCATACACTGGGCACGACAACGTCCCATGCCACATAAGACCTCCTGCTGTGTCCCCTCCAAACGCCTGGTAAGTGGTGTGAGGGGCAGTGCTGGCCTGGCGAGCTCAGGAATGACTGAACTCACCCGCATCCTGTCACTCCTGCCATCCCAAACTCGCACCAAAGCCCAGCACCACACCAGCTGCTGGCAAAGTCTTTAACTCCAGTCCAGCTGAAACCTCGCCAGAGGGAGCCATGAGAAGAGCAAGTCCAAGCTGCTCACTTTAGCTTGGGCAAACAGATGAGTGTGTTTGATGTTCTTCCCTGGGGAGGTGAAGGTCCCTGAGGAAATTAATCCATTGATGGTGCTGTCTGGAGACGGGGAGCAAGTTCAGGTTTTTGTCATTGTGGGGTTTGCTTACAAAGTTACCCAGGGAATTTTTTTTTTAGCCATGATCAATCTCTAGGTCCCCAGCTGTTGTCCTACGCGACTGTGTGTGAGCTCCATTGTGCTGCCCGAGGGTCTGTGGCAGGGCTGGGTCACCCAACTAGGTTCCCTTCTTGGGAACAAAAAAAAAACAACAAAAAAAAAACCACCTGAGTTTCAGGGGTTGTGGAATGTGTGTGACTGTCACTAAGCACAGTCACCTATGGGCTGAGCTGGCTGAGCTGTGCTCTCAGCTGGTGATAGAAAAGAGGGAGTTAAATGAGAATTAAGGCAGGGAAGGTAATAGCGACTGACCCACCTTAGGGGTGCTTTATGGGCTTTCCTCTTGGTTTGTGGCAAAATCACGGTGAGGAAAGGGCCATTGACATAAATTCTATGTCAGAAATGACAAAAATAAAAAGCCTGGCTGGTCAGGAGAGGCGCATTTTGCCCTGTGTTTTCTGCTTTATACACCCTACCCTGAACTGCCCCAGGGCTCACTGTTCTTACGGGGATTTAACTAAAGACCAGTAATTCCATTTGATTTATGTAGGGCACTTGATTTTATTCAAAGGGAGAGATACAAAAAAAAAGTAAGCAAAAAGACGAAACCCAAAGTGTAAAACACTACAGACAAAAGTAAGACAGGCTCTGCGTTACAGCACACAACAGGAAACAAGGTACAGACTGGTCCCCACAAACCAAGCCAGCTGGGTATGTACAGGCAGAGGCAGAAAGGCCTCATAGGGAAGGAAGGGTGGTATTTGCCACTACAAATGTCTCTTTACATAAACTGAATTGAAGGCAAATAGGTTTCTTTCCTTTTATTCAAACCACATGTTTCTTTATTTCGTCTTCTTCCTGTTTCTGGTGTAGAGGAAGGACTCCGTGCTTTGAGGCGAGTTTGGTACATTCAGGTAGGATCTAAAATCAGCCACAGCTAAACACGGACGTGCTACTTCAAGTGCTGAATCTCAGTCCCTCCCTCCAGCCATGGGCCACACTGCTGCCAGACACATGCTCCTGGTGCATCGAGGTCTACTCCTGACTACCAGAGAGCAGAAAAGCCCAATTTTGCACTAAGGTGTTGGTCTAGCTCATGCCTTTGGATGTCCCAGTCGGCAGCTGAACCAAACCTGGTGTGTCTTGGCCAGTTTTCAGACTCCCGAGCAGGATTCCTTGTGGTGTCATATCCATGAGCTCCCTCCCACCCAACTCGGGAATGGTCTGCATGAACCTTCCAGCTCTGTCAGCACAGAGGGGCTGGGACTCCACAAACGAGTGTCCAAGCTGCCTTCTGGCCAGAGGAGCATCCCCAGGGTGGTGGTACATGATTACCATTCGGTCAGTAAGACCGTGCTAACAAGGAGATGGTGGTTGCTGTGTCACTGCTGCTCCTTACAGGGACCATATGGCTGCTCAGACACTGGTTTGGGTTTCTTGTGGAGGTGAGCAGACAGCACTTGTTCGTCTGACAAATTCAGGGAAGGACTGTCTACAGCTTTCCTTCGAAGGAGGGAAAACCTGACAGTATATTCCACAGACAATTTAATTTCCTGCAGTGTGTGGAACAACCTCCCTAGCGGCGTGGACTCTGAGATCTGTCAGGCAGAACCAACAGCCCTCAAGTTCTCCGGGCTTTGGCAATTCAAAACCCCTCAGAGCTACGAGGTGTGCTGCCCTATAACCTCTGTAGACACAGAAGAGGACAACAGCGAGTGAAATCAAAGTCAGTTCTGACAGAAGTATACAGTAACAGGCAGCTGCTGTTCCAAATGGCAGAGGCTTCAATCTGTATTTACCTGTGGCTCAATTTTAGTGATGGGGCTACTGAATTTTCTAAACACCTCAATTAGGAAGGAGGGAGTTTTACTGGCTCAGTAAGCAAAACATTCAGTTTGGAGAGCAGAAGACTGACTGGCTGTTAATAAATATCACAAGGCATTCTAAAAGTTTTCTAAGGAAAAGAGAAACGCCACCTCTTCATCAAAAATGCAAGACATCTAGACAAAATGAGGTAAGGAAAGCTAAGAGTCCTTTATACATTCGCACTTCACACAGGCACGGCAATTAACAACAGTGAGATGCGCAACGGGGTCCCTACCGAGCTCCTCAGGACACTTTCACACCCGGCTGTGCCCGGGCAGGCGCTGACACTACGCGGTGCAACAGCCCAGGCGCAGGGAGTGCCTACACCTCCACCTGGGCAGGCACAGACACACGTCGGGCAGTTTGCTGGCAGCACGCAGCGGGTGACACTACCTTTCCTTCTGACAAACGAAGAATCTGTCCTGAGTTTTTAACACCTTAAATTACAAAGAATAAGGATTTGTCTATCACAGCATAAACCCGAACAGCTGGGCAATATCTGTACAGTTACACCGCACACGAGTGTCAGACGTTTCTAACTCAGACTCCTGATCTTTGGTCCTCTTTGTACACAATTTCATAAATATTTAACAGCCTGCATTATGCACTTTTACTGAACAGCAACTTGTATTCTAACAGGGCTGTCTCCCACCCTGTTTGCTGGGAGACTTGGGAAGCTGGCGGACAATCATCTGTACAAGGCTAGATAAAAGGCTGCTTTTCTTCAAGTGGAATACAAGAAAAAGGTCTTAAAATAATTCTCTTGCAGGGTTGGGTCCCACACTAACGAGAACGCAGGAGGTGATACTGCAAGTCCTTGTGTCCTGCTGAGGGGAGTTAAAGGGGTTTGTGTGTGTGTGTGTGTGTGTGTGTGTGTGTGTGTGTGTGTGTGTGTGTCCCTGCCTTGGTTCCAGCAGGAACCTCCCCATGAAAGGTTTGCACAGTTTCTCTTCTTTTAAGCGAGCTGAGGAGGAGAAAGAGGAACTGTCTTCAACATGTTAGCACTGAGCACAGGTTGTTTTTTTCTAAGGGACAAGTACCTCCTTCAAAGGAAGCAGGGAAAGCTACTGGTCATGGTCAGGCAGAGGCAGGAAGCTGTCACGAGTCAGCACATACTGTGTAAAATGCAGTATTTTCTACTTTGTTCTTAAGCAGACCCTGGCAGCACAATGCGTCCATAAATTAATAGTCTGAGTAAAATGCTTTAATAAACACACATGTATTGGTTTCGAGTGGTTTTAGGGTGTGTGTCTAAAGCTAATTTGGAACCTACCAAGCTGGCAGGAAATTTGCCTTTTTGCAATAGGAACCGCACAGCTACCTGCCCTCTAATGACATTGGAAAAGTCAGGGTTAAGTCCTGAAGGTGTGTGTTCTGTGTAATCTCTGGTTTTATAGCAAGTGTGCAGAGTCATTACCAAGGTATGTATTTCTTACATGTCTATCATGCCTTTTTTTTTTTTTTAATCCCCTCCAGCTGAATTGGACACGAGTCACGTACATACCCGCCTACAAACTGCTCCTAAATACAGCAGAACCCACGCTTCCATGAAGGGGCTTTGGCTGCCATGGGGAGCTCAGACGAGGAGCGTTAGTGCCGTCTCTTTGCTGGGGAGGTACAAGGCACAGACGTTCCCCCGGGCGTCCTGAGGACCCACAGCACGTAGCACCAGTTCCTCAGGACCAGCTGAAGGGGGAAAGGCCTTGGCACGGGAGAATTATTTTCTAACTTTTGGGTAAAAACTAACCTCTACTTAGTTTAAAAAAAAAAAATTAAAAAAAAAAATCAAGCCTCCAAAGCAACAAGAAACCCCAGTACAAACTGGGTACCTGTCTCTTTCCCCCCGTGTTGGGAAGCTCCGTCCCGAGCGGGGACTTGGCTTCTGCACCTCTCACGTGCAACAGTGCTGCCTGGGTGGGCACAGCCACCAGTACACGCTGGTGTCACACTGTGCCTTGTGGCTGCCCCAGCAGGCGATTGTCACTTGCGAGGTATTTGGCATAAAATCCTTCTGAAGGAACAGTATTTTCTTAGCACATCCCCCCTGTGCCTAACGCTGAGGAGGCTGTGACAGGTTGAACTCCCTGGTGTACACGAGGCAGAAACTGACCCCAAAGGCGTCTTTACAGTTTCCTTCACTGCTAAACTATCTGCACAAGCATGACCAGTAACAGTTCCTGTTCCAGTTGTACATTCTGGTACCCTGCTTCACTGCCTGACAGCATGACAGCTAATTCTGTCAATGGCTTCTCATCAACGATTGGAATGAGCCACACTGGATAAGAAGCAATGACACATCGTCAAGTGGAGGGTCCCTTACTAGATAACTCAGTAATCCTTAAAGAAAACCATTTAGTATCTTTCATGGAAGTCTGTTGTTCACAAAAGCCTCAAGGCTATTGACACAGCATGTGGAATCAATTTGACAATCACTAATGTAATGGAATTATGGTCATCCGATAAACAAACAATGATTTACCAAAATAAGATTTACACCTAGGGGACTTTAAAATCAAGTTATTTTGGTACCAAAAAAAGTCTTTCATTTAATTCCCCTTTGCCCCTATGATTCAGATGATCTTTCACTCTACAGTTACGGCCTTGGCCAGATTTCTTGGAAAATCAACCTGCAGAGAGGGAGGAGAAAGAACATGCTTGTGAGTATTTACACACTTCCTTTGTTTGTGTATAACGTCGTAACGTTTGGAACATTTGTTCTGCCTTTAAATTGAAAACCATTGAACATATAGTTTCATGTTAAATTAGGATAATCAGTGCAAAAAAAGTCCATAAACCTCAACTGTTATGACTCCTCTGTCAAGAGCTAAGAAGTCGTTCCCTTTATGTTGTTACAGTGCTCAAGGGATAGAAGGTCACTGTGATAAAAAGCAGAGGTTGGTGCCTGGATTAAGGTCAAACACCCAACACAGATGCTGTTGGTCAAACATCCTTCTGTGGATCTCACCTTCCTTTTAGCTTCCTACCAGCCCTCCAGAAGCCATACCCTTATAGCAGAAAACAGACACGTGTCCAAAATTCGAAGCACACAAGGCTGCCTCCACGTTTCACTCATGAGAAGCTTCTGTAACTGCCAGGTCTACCCCTTAACCTGCCTCTTCTGGTAGCTCAAGCAGTTCTACAGACAAACACCCACTGCCCCCACCACTTCCACACCTTTTCAACACCTGCATCCAGCAAACACATAGTGCAGAAGAGAATGAATACTCTACTCACATCATATCCTCTGAGAACTGCAAGATGGAAAGCCAGAAGCTGGAGAGGGATCACGCTTAGGATCCCCTGCAGACAGTCCACCGAGTGGGGAACTTTGATTGTTCTCTTGTTGTTCTTAATTGTCTCGATGTCTTCCTTATCACAAATCACAACAGGCCGCCCCTGCACCGAAGAGGAATGTTGAAGAAAAACAGGTTTGGAAGGTTCTCTTCTCACTTCTGTTCAAAGTGCCACTGGCAAGACCTTTTCATTTACTTTAGAACAAAACAACATCCCATGGGCAGCCCAGTAGTATATTCTAAGGGGTAAACAAATCCCACCAGGGCTTCTGCAGTCTGCTGCCAAAATTGCACTTGAAGTGCCCAGAGTATCTCCTAAAGTCCCATTTTAGGCAGTGACACTAAAACAGTTTGGGTGCCCTGTAAACTGTTTTTACATGAAAGACAACATTTATGATGCAGCCCAAGCTTTTCTGCGTACGTACTTGCCGCGCGATGACCTGCTGGAGGGCGTTCTGGCACTTGGCGTATGTATGGTCTCTCATGATGATCATGATAACGGGCATAAGTTTGTCGACCAGGGCGAGAGGGCCGTGCTTCAGCTCACCCGCCAGTATCCCTTCCGAGTGCATGTAGGTAATTTCTTTAATTTTCTAGATGGGGAAAAAAATAATTCCTAAAGCTTTGGGTAAAATTTTGTGTAAATTTTTTTTCCTTAACAATCTCTGTGGCTTCTTCCACTTTTTAACTTTGTAAAAATACATTCTGTCTCTCCTCAGATCCATTATGTAGACAAGTCAGCCTGAAAACCGAGATGGAAGTGGTGCCTCTGGGCCGAGCTCCTTGTAGGCATCACCACTTACAATTCCAACACCAACCTCACCCCAGACCAACATGCCTATCACCAGTCTGGAGCTGGGCCAACAAACACAAAGAGGATGCATTTGCACATCAGTGCATAACAGAACTTACAACAACAGGGATCGCCTCAAAGGTACAAACCCCAATAGAGAGAGGTTTCAGAAAGTATGTGCTTAGTTTTGGATGCTGAGCAATCGTGGGAATGCCACCCCAGCAGAACCGATTTTATTGGGATGCCCACTCTGTCGCAGTGAAGCATTCCCACTGTGAATGCGGAAAATAGACCCCCTCAGCCCACTGTGTGGCTGTCACGTGACTCGTGTATCTTCAAGCCGGGGTCTGAGTGATATCAGGGTGACTTTTAGCTGGTTGACCCAGGATGCCAGCCAACACCCCATCGCTCTCAGCTGTACAACTTGTAGCCAGGTGTCATTTCCTGGGCTGAAATCTGAAGTCCATAGCTAAGAACATTTTGAACCAGCTTTAAATAAAGAAATCTCTTACCAAAGCTCCCTCAAGACATGTAGCATAATGGTAGCCACGGCCCATGATGAGAACAGACTTCTGATGGTACAGCTCTGTGGCCAGCTTCTGGATCTCATCATCCATACTCAGCACTTCTTTAATTAAGTCTAGAAGGAAAGAGAATAATTCCAGTTGTGTGTGCTTGTATGCCCGAGCCTCTCAAACCATGCAAGCTACTTATACTTCAAATGCAGATAGCAGAGGCTTGCATGAAAATTGGACTTTTTTATCAGTCCCACTGAGTGGTCTGAAAGCGTTAGCGAGAACATGGTCACAGAAGTTCTTGCCAACAGCCACGTAGCGTAGTGTGCATCCCCTCCCTTTGGTCTTTCAAAGCAAAGTTCAGGCACTGCTGAAGTTCATCCGTGCTGCTGAGCTTCACTCAGTGAGACGCAAGAAACGCGGCAGGTTCCTACCTGGCAGCCCCTTTAGACCACGCATGATTTCCTTGCGCCTTTCCTGCATGGAAATTCTGTCATCACACATCATCAGAGCAAACATCACCAATGAGACGAACTGGCTGGTATAAGCCTAACAAGGGAGTGAGAGAGAGAGAGAGAGAAGGACAGTTAGGACAGCAACCAAACAGTTGTCCTCTGCTGTGTGAAATCCTTAGACTTTATTCTTCACATGGCACCATTCCATTCCATTCCATTCCAGTTAAGCAGCAAAGATGAAGAAATGCCCAGGGAAATCTCAAATGGAGGCACGCAACGGCATGGCCTTCTTGTACTCTGAGACTGAGATACAACAAGCAAAATGGAGCATTTTAAAGATTCCCTGGCAACTATGAAGTCCTGTTCTGTGACCATGCCTGTGTCATCCTTCTCTGCAAGTAACTGCTGAAAACACAGAAGATGGGCAGAGCCTCTGGCTCGAGGTGTTTGGTGGAAGCCCACCATTGACACCTGGCCACGGCACCGGGACAACCGGCTGGAAAGGGCTTGGGCCACCACCCCAGTTCTCCATGAAGATTCTGAACTCTTCCCCTTGGTAACGCTCCACGCTTGTCTGAAAGCCTGTAGCAACCGGCGTCACTGACTGTGGGGAAGAATCATCCATGCAGGCCAGGGAGATTAGTGCTCTTGTTCAGACAGTTCTATTCACAAAACCATTTCAGGACAGCATCAAAGAGCTGCTGCAAAGCCTGGCCTCTGTAGCCCTTGCAAGGTAAATGTTATGAAATGGTCTGTGGTGCCAGCCTGGAATTGGAGTTGCTTAGAAATAAAATTAAGGTTTGTGGTATTTCTGTCCCTTCCTACACAATGATCAAACCCACTTTCATGTTGCTGTATTGGAGAAGATTGAAATAGCTCTGAAGGAATCGAGAAACACTCAGCAGCGTTTGGTATGGAATGGGATCTACCCTAGTTTGGTGCAGCTGAAGGTTACAGAAGTAAACAGCACTGAGCAGTCACATTAACAATGCCTGGATCATTCACAGTGGTCAAAAATGTATTCAAAAAATGAAGTTTTGGAGAACCTTGGAGCATAACTGTTTCAAGTTCATATGCACACAACTTTGGTAACTCCTCACATCACCAGAGAGAAAATGCCATTTTTGAGTTATCTCCAAATTGTAAGGCTGGTGCTGTGAAAACAACCCAGGGACAAAAAAACTCCTCCAAGAGTTTCTTGTAAGAGACTCATGATTTTTCCATGATCGAATTCCCCAATGAACTATTAAACTCAAATGTGGGGTTTGGCTGAATTTATGTAACAGATTGATATCATCTCGCCTCTAAATATAACTAAAACAAGCAGATTTCACTGTGCAGAAGCACTTCATCAAAATGAACTGCAGGAAAGCAAGTCATTTTGTACTGTATCACACGTAGCCAGATGCACTGACCATGGAGTAATTCTGTTACATGGACACAAAAACCAGTTTTCTGTAAAAGACCGTTCCACCTCTTGCCAAAAGTACAGTTTTGCTATCACCCTTTCTTTAGTAAAGCAGTGCCACGAGGGCAATTGCATGCAGTCAAAGGTTCTGTAGTCATGTCTTTTAATTTCCTTTTTATCTTTAGACCTTAGTTTAAACTGAGTCTACACCTCAAGACAAATGCTGCAAAAAGAATTCTTGCTTCTTGGGGGACTGACCCCTTTGTTTCCAGTGCTGAACATTACTACCTTATAATAATTCGTTTACATTAAAAAAAAAAAAGGAAAAAAAACCCTTTGCAAGATACAAGAAAACAAAGAGTGATGCTGGGCACACAGTCAGCATCTACACAATCATCAACAGCAACCAGTAAAAGGGACTGGAAAGCATTTAACAGAAGCTCATGCTATAGCCAACACCATCAGGAGTTTCAGTAACATGAGCAGCAGTAATCATCATCATCACTAGGGTCTGTAAGCCTGTGCCTTACCTTGGTACTGGCTACCCCGATCTCTGGCCCTGCATTGATATGGACTCCACAGTCTGTCTCGCGTGATATAGAGCTGCCAACTGTGTTAGTTATGCCTACGGTTAAGGCTCCTCGCTCTTTGCAGTACCGAAGCCCCATCAAGGTATCTGCTGTCTCACCTGCAAAGACAGGTATTGACAGTGCTGTGCTCAGTACCCGTCACTGAGAAATGCCAAAAACATAATCTTACAGCTTTGTATTTGCCCGCGAGTCAGAGGTGTCAGTAGTTATTTCAGCCCTGGCACACTGTTTTAAGCATAAAAAGACGACAGTGAAATCTAGAAAAGAATAGTATTTGGTGTGAGGAAAAGTCAGTAACCATGCTATGGTTAAAAAAAAAATAAAAGAAAAAAATGACAATCAACTTTCTTCTCCTCGTTAAAAAGACCAAAAAAAATCACCCAGGGCAGGGTGGGCTGGAGGGAAAACACACCCTGGGGGGGGCTGGTGTGCAGAGCAGATGCACTGGTACTGCGTTACAGCTTGCCCGTTGAGTCCAGCCACTGCCACCCCCGTGATCGCTCACAGCTGGTGCCCTCCAACAACAGGAGAGCTCACAAAAGCTGCACTCAAAGGGGTTATGTCTAAAAATAATTATTCTTGTTCAAAATTGTTTGCACTATGCCAATTTAGATTGGCTTAGATCAGACTTCACTTAGGGTGTTGACTCAAAAGCTCTAAAGGAAGTAGAAAAAGTTGGTTTAAATTAACACGATTATGAAGTGCGGGGGGAACCTTGCACTGAGGACCCCATAGATGGGAAGAGAAATAGAAAGTCCTGTGTCTTCCACCTGGTGGTCCCCATTTGGTTTTGTCCTAAAAAGATTCTTGTGAGTACCCCTGGCACAGGAAAGGTGAGAACAGAGAAGGAGAAGCCCCAGGGTTCAGTTCGGTGCATTTCTCCTTCAGCTCATGCCTGCAGTAGTGCTGCTCTGCGACCAGCCTGGTGGTACAGAGTGGGCAACAGACTCATGGGTCGGGGGAACTGGGGCTATTTGAGCTCACTAGTTACTTTGGGTGTGTACTGCCTGATGAGCAAGCTCCAGTTCCAGGATAATCTTTGTTAGCTCCTCACACCCAGCACCTCGGGACAAACGCGTCCCCTCCTGTGCCCTCAGTCCTGTTCCCTGATAGACTGGGTCAGAGTTAGTTCTAAGGGGAAAAGGCAATGGCTGCATGTGCATACCCAAACCCAGAGAAAACACAAATGTAAGAGAGGATATTCTGAATTATTTGACACTGAGAAGAAAATACGGCTATTAAAAAAGTAATGTATTCCGTGGAGAAAAAGTAACAGCTAGGTGTAGTATCAAAACTGAAGATCATTTATGAAAACTACAATGGTAAATACAACTAAGAGGAAAAAAAAACCACTGTAGTTTTGTACTGCAGTTGTCCTTGAAAGTATTTTGAATGTGATATACATAACTTTTTGGTTTAGGCTAAGTTTGTCTTTTATCTCATATTTCAAGGCTGTTACATTTTTTGATACTGGTGTGCAATAGTTTCATTTCTTTTATGGATCCGATCCACCACACAGCTCAGGATTTGGTAATGCTTTAACTTGAGAAAAGAAACTATCAAGGTGCCTTTCCCCAGAGCTCAGTAGCGTGTTTTGAGCCTGTTGATTGACAGAGTATTTCCTCACAGAGAAAGGAAACAAAACTACTTGTTACCATATGTAAGACTCAGCTAAACAAAATCCTGCACCCACAGGCAGATGGATGGGAGCAGAACCACTCTATTTTTTCCCCCATCTCTAGTACGCGTGTGCCAATTCCTCCTCCAGGCAGGCGCAAGAATTTGGCCCTGCTGCCTCCTCCTTCCCTCCCTCACATTTACAGGAAAGAGAGGAGCGAGTGGGTGGCAAAGCCAGACCGTACCTGACTGGCTGATGAAAAAGCAAACATCGTCTCTGAAGACAGGGGTGTTTCTGTCCAAGAAGTCACTGGCCAGTTCAACCATAACAGGTAATTCAGTCAGTTCTTCCAGAACCTGACGGGTCTGGTAAAAGGAGATGTCAGAGTTACATATTATGTCACGTTTAAAAAAACCAAGCGTTTGCAGTACCAAAAAGCCGTCTAAGTTGCCACACACTGGAAAATATTACTATCAAAACACCATGTGAAAAGTAGTGGTGGATTAGATTTTAATTGCTCAGTGTACCCACACTCAAGTCATGCAACTCACCCTGTGAAAAGCAACCCTGCTTTTGGCATCACAAAAAGCCAATGAGGCCTTAGCTCCTCCCTCCCATGGAGACTGGACTTAAGTAAGTCTCACTGATTTATATTTAGAACTATATAGAAACAAAGAATCATTCAGGATGGAAAAGACCCTTGGGATCATCGAGTCCAACCATCAGCCCCACTCTACAAAGTTCTCCCCTACACCAGAATCCTCAACACCATCTATGTAGATTGGATGTGGTGTTGAGGGATCTGGTGTAGGGGAGAACTTGTAGAGTAGGGCTGATGGTTGGACTCCATGATCCCAAGGGTCTCTTCCAACATATATGATTCTATGATCTAGAGTTCTAATCGACTCTGAAACACAGTCAGGGATGGGGACTCCACCCCCTCCCTGGGCAGCCCATTCCAGGCTCTGAGCACTCTTGCTGGGAGGAATTCTTTCTTAATCTCCCGTCTAAACCTACCCTGCTGCAGCCTGAAGCCATTCCCTCTCATTCTATCACTAATTACCTGTGAGAAGTTACCAGCACCAACCTCTCTACCAAGTAGTTGTAGAGAGCAATGAGGTCTGTGTGTATGTTTGTGTGTATATTTATATATATATATATGTGTATACAAAAATTCAGAGTGTTCTTCTATCAAACTATAACTTGTATTACTGAAGAACTTGGAAACCACCATCTGTACCTAGGCCAAGCCAGAAACTTGTTTTGGCTAGTGGTTGTATTACTGTTATTATCTTACAGAGCAGGCCAAGATGAAAGAAAACTGTGAATCAGTGACCATAGCTGTGCTTGCAGCATTTCCGAGAGAAGCTAAAAGATTCCTCTGCAAAGCTGTAGAGCACTTCTCATTGCAACACTGCGGGCTGCCAGCTGCAATCTGAAAAGGCTTCATCCCTAGCCATCGCTGTTTCACCAATGATCAGGTCAGGCCTTGACAAAACAAAATCATCCGTGGGCTGCAGGCAGAGCCAGCGCTCTGCAAGGCACTGGGTGAAACCTCTCCATTTACTGGGTGAGCACTGGGATATCTCTAAGCCAGTGCCATCACTGCATAAAGGGCGAAGGAGGAACTCCTGTCTGGCTAATGACAACCCCTTCCTTGCTGCAGCATTTGCATCTTGCATTGTCTCTTCGTCTGCCAGCTGTCTTTTATGACAGAACAGGTTTTGGTTTCTAAGGCCTTCCACAGCAATGAAAGTCACAGGCAACGCTTTGGTAAGTATTCAAGTTCTTCAGCTTTTATTTCCTACCGCTGTTGCTGGCGAGTTAGAAGTCTGGTACATGCAGCTCTCAAAACGGTCGATACTTGCTCAGTCTTAACCTTACATCCATTCTTAACCTGCTTGATACACACAGTGCTGTTCCTGCTGCTCAGTTCTAGCTGTGACTCGCAAACAGGTCAAGACTAACCACTTACCGCCACTCCAGCATGGTAACTCGTCCCACAGGCAATAAGGATTAAACGACGACACCTCTGGATCTCCTTGATGTGATCCTTCAACCCACCGAGATTTACTGTAAGATTCAGAATGAACCATCAGGACAGTCAGGCAGCAGAAATTCTCAGGATTGATGGTGCCAACACTCAGTGGGTTACAATCTCCATCAACCACTTCACAAAAAAATCCAAAACCATCTCAAAAAAGCAATCATGACCCCAGTGCATGGAATTCTGGCAGCACTCCCTGTGAGACACGTGTGTTGTCTTACACCAGCATGTTTTAATCTCCCATGTCATCACCTATTTTCTCCTCTGTAACTGCTGTGAATGACTACTAGATGCTGAGCTGTCAAAAATGAAGGAGGCTTCATCTCAATTACCTGTGTAGTCATCAAAGTTGACCCTTCCTCTCATCGTATTCACAACAGATTCTGGCTGTTCAAAAATTTCCTTCTGCATAAATGAGCTGAAGTTACCTATAAAAGAAAGAAAGTAAGAAAACAAATGGGAACACTTTACCTCCTCGTAAAGCACATTTTTCTTATGTATATAGGAGAAAGCTTGGACCAGAGGCACTAATGGGCCAGGTACCATTCAGATCATTAAGATGATGCTTCTTTTTCTACAAAAGCAGCAGCTCATCATGAAAGCTCATCATCTCATCATGTTACCAGAATGTGTCGATGAGAGGTCAGGTCTGGAATGGCAATCCTGCCTGGGATCAGCCTTTAGACAAATGGATGCCTCTGAGCAGGAGGCAAAATCCTCAGCTCTGTAATTCTCCTCGTTACTGTGCCAGCAGCCAGAAGGAAAGTCCCACTATATGCAATGACAACTTTTTCCATCATAAGGATAGTAAAGCACTGGAATGAGTGCTTGGGCAGGCTGTGGGATTCCTGGCTATGGAGATGCTCCAAAGTCGACTCATCAAGGCCCTTAATCTGATCTACTTGTCTATGCCTTTCACACGGGGATCAAACCTGAATGGCCTCCAGAGCTCTTTTTCAACCTGACTTATTCTGTGACTCCAGGGAGGACCCGTGCATCTACACAGGTGATATCCGAGCGATTTTACCCTTCATGATTTGCTGGAGTTCCATCTGCAGGGTCTGGACAGCACGTCCGGGGTGATCGCCTGCCGTGCGCTTAATCCGGTGGATGGAGAGACGGCCATCGACCACGGCTGCCACATCATCATCCTCAAGGAAAATAACTCTGTTGGTATGCTCAATGACAGCGCTAAAAAGCAAACACCGTTTACCATAAGACATTAGTCTTCATGGAAAGATGAGGGCTGCAGCCCTACTTATAACATACAGCTTGACTCAAGAAAGTTACTCATTTAAATGGAATTTCTTTTCAAATGAGTACTGTAAAGTACATTCCCACACTGCCAATATAACTGGATATTTTTCCACCTACCTCATTAGTGTCTGCTTTAAGAAGAAACTATGAATTCCTTTGGCAAAGCAGCGTGTGCAGCTGTGTGATCTAACCATCAGGAGCTAGGAAGTCAGGAGGACAGTAGCCGGCCTGAGCACATGGGGTGCTCGAGCATAGGTGCAGAGTCCTGACTTGGTGTTCCCAGTAACAAGCCATTGTCCCTCCCTGCACCTCATTTTCCCATCTGTGAAACTGGGGACAGCTTGGCCGCCCATTAAAGTACTTTGAGATGTGCTTAGAAGCACTCAAGAATGAGATACTACTGAACACCTTCCCTGCCTGCAGTTCACCTGGGGGATGTCCAGATGTCCATATGTCCATATCAGAATTATCAGTGGGGTTTACAGCCTTTGGTCAGGTTCAGTCTGTGCTCTCCCCTCAGCTGAACAAAGCCAGCTATACTGAAATACAGCAGTTCCTGATCTTAGTAGCTTTTATTCTGACCCTGGGCGAGTCACTGAAAAGCTCTCTAAAATCAGAATGCATCAAACTCTCAAAAATGCTCTGACAAGAGGAGCTGCAGAAGTCAACCACAGCAGTACTTCTGTTTCTGAAACAAGTATTCATTTCCCTCATACAAAGAAAATCTGAAGCTCAGAGAAGGCTGCTGCCAAGTTAGTCTTTCCTCCCTCTCCTGGGACTAAAAAAAGCCATCTTCGATGATAAGGAATTACATGTATGCAATCCCTGGAGAATCAACACAACTCTCTTTTGTCCTGTTAATTCAGGTCAGTACTCTCTCAGGTTTCCTGTCACTCACCTCTGGAATCTTATCAACAGATGTACTCAAAGAAGTGCAACACTATTCCAAAGAAAGGGTTCATCTCCAAACAGAAACTCCCATCTAACCCACCTCTGACTCTGTCATGGCCACGTACATAACTCGTTAGTGTTTGCAAAGTAATGGCCACACGAACCTAATTTACTATTACTTGTAAAGAAACCACAGCCCCTCCATCTCCCATTCAAGGCCTCAGCTTTAAACAGCGTAGTTTTATATACACTAAAAGCCACTGAAACCCATTACCTAGCATCAGAAGCAAAGTAGTACTCCACGGCTTTCTCCTCGACAGGGAAAAGGCAGGTGGTGCTGTCAACACGAGACAGGTTGCAACTTCCCTTCTTGTCTTTGCCTAGAAGACATGAGGATTGGGTACTGCCCGTACAGACACAGCTGGAAGGCAGCTGTGATATCAGTCCCAGCCAGAGGTCCCAAGGCACCGTACCAACATGAAGCACTATTTTCATCACAGTGGGCAAGGGCAGCACACCAACCCTCCCATTATTGAGCCCTTTCCCAGTTTGCTTGCAAGACTTTGAATTAAGTCTGCAAGCATAATGTTAGTGGCAGAGTTTTAAGTTTAAAGGAAAATATCGGTAAAAATTCAAGTGACAGTTTATGTGTGGCTCCACTAGCAGAGGAGGACTCAAGCTGCTCTACGAGCACTCACATTTACCAACATTTTTACAGTTGAATCTGCCTGGTTTATCATTTTAGGTTGCTCCTGTTTCATTGGCTTTCATGGGAAACCCAGCAGAATTGCTCTTTCTCTGCCAGTTACTCCCAGCACTGCATGGAATGTGAAGTTCTCTCAGAGCTGCCACCTGTGCAAGCACTGTTCCACTGAGCTTGGGCAGAGGTAACCTAAACCTGAGGGCACATGTTCAGGCATAGCTCGGGAAATACAGGAATAAGTACTTGCCCTTCTTCCTTATCAAACAGAGCCACCTCATCCTGATCCAGCAGGGAACTGCTGTGAGTCCTGTGCTATTGCCAGGGAAGCATCCAGGTGTGTTGACGGGGAGGTGTCAAATGCTGCAAAAATTGTACTAAGCCTTCAAAGAAGTTTGTTGTTTGATGGGGATCCTTTCTGAAGTCCTGACAACTTTCCATGCTCTCAACTCCCTCACCTCCTCTTTAACTGCAGAACACATCTCAGTGGTGAACCTCATGGGAAACGCAGATGATATTCAAGGGGAAGCTCGAGGAGGCAACCTGGTCTAGTTAGGGGTGTCCCTGCCGACCGCAGGGAGGTCGGACTAGATGACCCTAGAGGTCCCTTCCGGCCTGGACCACTCTGTGATTCTATGAGGACCCAAACACCTACTGCTCACACAAAATTATTTGCCAGTCACTGGGCACGGTGTGGTAAGGGGTGGATTAACCAGCCTACCTAGCAAAATGTGACTATTGCTTGAAGAATAACAACACTGCAGCTGTTATGTATTGATTCTGTAAGCTGATGATGTTGAGTTTCACCTACTGGATAACAATCTGATTCAGATGTGAGTAAACGTTTATACTTCTGTAAAAGAAAATGTAAAGAAAAAAATACTGCTTTCATGTTGATACTCAGCAAGAAGGTTCCACTCAGCCAACAATTTAGAGCCCTCCACTTTAGTTATTAAGTCAGTAAATGAGGAAAACACCTCCATTGTCAATTTGAGACAGGATAGGCTGATTTGTTGCTGAGAAAGGACAGAGCAAAGGTGTTAGCGGCCCTTCTCCAACAGAAGCACCCATACTTGATCAAAACATGCAAATTTTGTTTCTCAACCTTTCCCTGCATTGACTTTATTATGTTGCATGGCTTTCCTGTATTGCAGATTCCACGCCGAGCTGTAATGTGTTATTGTGCAAGTACACATGCACTAGATGTGTATTGAATGAGGAGTGGCTTATGGTGAGTATTATCAGCCGGTTGTGGTCGTTATGTTCTCTATGGATTTGTCCATACATTGCCCACTTGCCCATGGATAACCTGGATGGTTGCCCTATAGGACCTGCCTCCCCTTTACTGGAATTCAGAAGCAACGCTGAAGTAATCTTTAAATCTTTTCCCTTCTAAATTGAACAACGGAGACGTCACAGAGAGTTAAAGCAGGCCCAGTGAAATGGGCCGGGGGCGAGGGGATGCTGAGTGTATTTTGATACCACCTCGCTCTCCCGAGCGTGTGGCATAGGTGCTACAGCATGGATCGTACGGCTGCTTCTGAGGGGATTCCTCCACGCTTACATGAGCAGCACTGAAGGTTTGCTTTCTTTAAGAGGAGTTTTCAGATGTGGAATTCGGCAACTAATGAATCAACGTTTAGAGTCAAAAGATCTTCCAATCTGCATTTCACAGAGTACATTTTTCTGAAAAGCCTTTGTGCCACTGAAAACTGAGGGACTGTGGCTCCTGGGAATTAACCTGGCCCAGAATTTTACTAGTTTTACTCTAAGGACTTCATGCTGACTTGGGATACGTTTGGTAAAAAGAAACAAAACCTCAATGAGTGTTTGAAATGAGGTGAACCAGCTCCTGCCAGAGAACAAGCACAGATACACCTTTCAACAAGCTGGAGTCACGGTTTACAGAAAAGTGCTCAGGCTTCAGATGAGAACTTAGTTCATCCCATCACATATGATGGCTTAACCTTCACAAAAATTAAGTACTTAATGTGAATTTAAAATGGTTCACCCCGATAAATGAGCAAAGGGAAGTAAATGGAAGTAAATTCCAGCCTCAGGTCAGTCCCGCAGCTTCTAGGAGCTACAAGGCAGACTCACACTCCCATCAGGAGGATGTAGCTCTTTGACTGTCAACTCCAGAAGGAATTCTGGAGGACACTTGTAGCAGGATTATTAGTAGCCTCCTAACAGAGCCTTACTCTATGGTTTTGTGTAGGTTTCTTTTTATTTTTTTAAGATAATTTACTATTTTCTTCCATAATGAGAGCTGCAGGGAGCACGCAGGACAGCCTGCACTAAATCATCAATTTTGCACATATGCTGAGCGTTATGTCAGAATATTTGAAGTGGGATGGGTGGACAGGGTGGATTTCCCTGTGTTTTGGATCAAGAAGGAATTCTGAGTATCCCACTTATTTCATTATACCACATGGAAAGCAATAACCACATAATAAAGGGACAATGCATCTTTATCTCATTTGTGATTCCTTTCCTAAGGAACTGGAGGATTTGTCTGAACTTTCAAGAATTAGATTTTCTCTGGTAGGCACCTTCCTCCATTATTATGGATATTCCATCAAAAGAATGATCCATAGATTGTACAGCTGAAAGCATAATTGGGAAAAAAAAAAACAACAAACACACAAAAACTTCAGATAATCCATGAAAAAATAAAAAAGTGGTACATACATATGTTAAGGATTACTGCTAATTATGCAACATCAACCGAGAGTAAGCCCAGACAAAGCTCGCTGGGACTGGTTCGCCTCGTTACCCTGCAGCAAGCTCTCATTAACACCACCGTTAGGAAGCAGCAAGACCTACTGCAACACTAATTCCTCATGATCCCGCAGGGCCTGGAGAGCTGCTCCAGCGCCCAGGAACGCTCCTCTGACAACATGTTACAGGATGATTCTTTGCCACTTCTCATTTTCAAGGGTGGAACTAAGTGTCTATGGTGGTAAAATACAGGTGTGAGTGAAGGGCAGAGACAGCAGAAATAAACATTGCCACACAGAGAGTAACAGCATTCTGCTTTTAAAAAAAAACCTGTGTTGGAGGAGCAGGGGAAAGGTCTGTGATGGTGCAAAGCCTACAGCCTGCAGTGCACCCCCATTCCCTTCTCAAAAACAACCAGGTCCAGGAATGCAAATACACCACACATGAAATATAAATTTCAGTATCTAAGTTTAACTGTAGTGTTACATTTACTGAACTATTTCATTCTATTCTGATGCATTAAGATGTGTTTTCCATGCAACCACTGGACATTAAAGCCTCAGTTATAAACACAGAGACTAACCTGAGGTACACGGCGGTACAGTGTGCAGTTAAAACCTACTTTAAAATTTTAAATCTATTTTTTATAAGAGTTTAACTTACAGTGGAAAGTTTAAGAGTGCAATACGTATTCCAGTGCACAAAGCTGTTTGTGAAGCTCTGTGCTTGTGCGGCGGGCAGAGCGTGAGCAGAGGTGGTTGCCCCAAGGAGGGGGTGCCCGCGCTTACCTGTGCGGTAGAGGATGGGGATGTGGTCAGTGGAGAGCTTGTGCTCACTGCGCACTCCGATGAGCAGGGGGCTGCCTCGCCTGCAACGAGACACCCAGTTACAACCCACAACACCTCAAGATTCCTCACCCACACATCCCACCCAAAAGGACTGCTGTCCCTGTGTGTTGCAGCACAGCAACCAAAATGAACCAGAACGAACTCCTCCTGGGTAAGCTGTTGGTGTTGCAAACACAAGAGGCCACAAGACAGAGTGAAAGAATCTCTGAATAAACACAACACAAGGACATGAGGAACCTGCCTCAAGTTTAGCTGAAACTCTGCAAGAGGAACTGCAATCTTGCACACTCAAACTGGGAAGGCACTGGCTGTTGCTCGCTGTATGAGCAACCGGCACCGGCATTCAAAACCTGTGCTGGGCACAGGAACAGTTACACCAACCCAACCGATGGTGACGTCTGAAAGCAGAGTAGAAACCCCAAACACTGCACTGAACCAACTTCAAGTCAACTGGAGGACTTATCCAAACGCTGCCACAAATGCAAAGACAAAGGAAGAGAGAGAACCATCTCCTTCCAAAGCTCTCCCAGCCAGAGCCTACACACACAGATGCTGTTCTGAACCAGCTGTGCTCCAGTCGGTCACTAAGAAATTTTCAAAACGTTTGGGTTTTTTTTGGAATTTGCTGTTACAATTAATGGAGAAGCAAGAGAAAGGAAATGAAAAGCACCAGCCACGCTCACCCTCGTGGGAACAAGCTCTAGTCCATTGTCTTCTAACTTGGGCAGACAAAAAAAACCCACCCCCTCCAAAAAAACCCCAAACAAACAAACGAACAAAAGAAAAGAGTGACATAAAGGGTGCAACAAGGATGTTCTTTCCCATGGCAATACTGACCTGGTACCGACTGCCTGGCCAGGATAATGAACACTTTTGAACACCAGGGCAAAAGCACCTTCCTGGAACAAGAGAAATATACTCTTCATCCTTTCATTTGAGGCCTGGGCTACCTTTTGACAATTCCCCACCCAGTGTTTCTGCAAACTGAGAGATACTGAGCAGAAGGCTTCACAACCCTCCTTCAGGTCCACTAGTAGCTCCAGATTAGCCCAGGCAGCTCATCCTCAATCACTGAGTAAGTCTTCTGAGCTCCCACCAGACATCACCATGGAAGTGCTCCTGCTTTCACTCAGACTTTCAAATACCTGGTAGAAGCGCCAAAGCTCTGGTGTGGTACCACTGAATGTTGAGGGGAGCCCACTGCAATCTGTCACAACCTGTCCCTGCTCTGTGGCTACCACAGCTCCTGCCAGGCAAATGCCTGGAAATCTGTCTACTGACCAAGGCACTCCAGGCCACAGAACATTTGGCTGGATCCTGTGCACAACTCAGCAAGGGATGACCCATGGAAGGAGTCGCCATATAGCCAGGTTCCCACAAGGGGTCAGCAGCTCATCCAGACGAGAACTTTGGGGACGATCTGAAGCACAGACTTACTTTCACTCTGTGCCACCCAACTATGGACAGGATGCCTCGAGGTACTCCTGTGTCCCCAAATTTAGACATTTTTCACGAGTATTGAGTAACATTATAAACAAATGTACATCTGAGATGAACTGACAGAGGTAGGAAAGACAAAATCACTCCTTCATGTGTCCTGCAGAATGCCCTGTGGCAGCATCTAGCATGGCCAATACTGGGGTGCGGGTGTCGTTTCTTGCTGCATGCTTGTCTGTGTGTATGTCCGTCCCTGTCCCCATGTCCCCACCCGACCCTGCTCCTGGCATTACCAGCTGCTGGATGACTCTCTCCACCAGGGTGGTGAAGCTGATGTCGTCGCTGTCCCGGTTGTCGTACATGTACTTGACCAGCTTGGCGATGCTTTCCGTGTCTGTCTCTGACTCGAAGTCGTAGCCTTTGCTCTCCTGCAGCAACAACAGCACTTGTTGGGTAACCCACCCTCTCTCTTCCCTTTTTTCTGCCTTTTATCACTTTCTTTTCCTTCCTTTGTTCCTGCATTCCCTTATCCTGCTCTCCTTTTTTCTTTTCTGTCTTTAGCTTTTCCCCTTTGCCTTATGGCTTCCCTTGTCTCCTGCCTTCCTCCCCACCCTATCTCCTTTTATCTTGTCTTTTTTACCTCCTTGCCTCTCCTGTTTTCTCGCCTCTACCTTTCTTCAAACTTTCATCCTTCTTTCCCACCCTTCCTCTTCCTTCTTCCCTTTTCTCTCCTAACCTTCCTTCTCTCAATTTCCTTATCTCCATCCCTCCCGACTTTTCCCCCTCTTCCTTCTTTTTTGCCTTCCCTTTTTATCCTGCATTTTCCTTCCTTCCTCCTTAATTTCCTTCCATTCTTCATTTCTGCCTTTCCTTTTGTCTCCTGCATTTCTTCTTCCTTTTTCCTTTCCTGCTTTTCCCCTCTTCCTTTCTTCTCTTATTCTTTCCTTCTTACCTTTCTCCTCCCTACTTTCCCTTTATTTTTTTCCTTCTTTCTTTCCTTGCCTCCTACATGGCCTTCCTTCTTCCTCCCCCATCCTTTCCCCCCTTTTCCTCCTTCATATTCTCCTCCTTTTCTTGCACTTCTCCCTTCCTTCCTTTCTACCTTTCTCTTCCCATCCCCCCACCCCTTCCTTCCCTTTCCCCTGGGCTCCTTTTGTTCCTCCCATTTTTTCTTTTCAACCTTTCCTCTTCTTCCTTACCTCCCATTTCCTTCTTTCTTCCCTACCTTTCCTTTCCCATTTTCCTTTCCCTTTCCTTCATGTCTTTGCCCTTCTTTTCACTTCCTTCCCTTTTAGGCCTCTTTCTTCCCTTTTCCTTCCAGCTTTCTCCTCCATGCCTCCTTTTTTACTTCTTTTGCTTCTCCTTCCCTCTTGCCTTCCCACCCCATTAGCATGAGTGGGAGGATGAGTGTGAACGTACAGGAAAGCAAGAGTGTGTATCAGCAGACTAGGAAGTGCAAATGGAAGAGTGAGCATGGAAACAGAGGAGTGATGGTGCACGAGGGCACAAGGACAATGCAAAAAGGAGGGGGGGGTGTGACAGTGATGTGTGACTGGGGGAAAGTGTGAGTCGGGGTGGGTTCGAGTGCAAATGTGGAGTGAGGGCCTGTGCAAGTGCTCCCTCGAGTGTGAGTTGGGGGTGACCGTGAACACAGAAGTGAGAGAATGGGGTAGGGGGAGTGCAAGAATGAGTGGGGAGGTGCATGTGCAGAAGTGAGTGTGAGGTGACTGAGTGGCAGAAGTGAGGCAAACCAGGGGTGTGAGGAAGGGAGTGGGAGAGAGCAGGAGTTGGAGAATGAGGGACCATGAATGAAGATGAGTGTAAGAGTGAATGGGAAGTGAGTGGCAGTGATGAGTGCGAGTGGGAGAATGAGAGAGGGAGGTGGGAGTGTGGAGGAGTTCAACTGGGAGGTGAGTGGGGGGAGTGGGAGTAAAGGAATGAGTTGGGAGTGACCAGTGTGAGCATGGGAGTAAGAATGAGAACATGACTGGGGAGTGGGACAATGAGTGTGCACAGGAGTGAGCATGATGACTGAGGAAGAGGAGGGGAACAGCATGAGAAGTGGAGGGAACGTGAGAGTGAGTGGCAGAGTGTGAACAGGGCTTCATGACAGTGAGGGAATGGGAGTGAGGAGTGCAGGGGTGAATGAGGGAATGGGAGTGTGAAAGTGAGTGTGAGAATGAGTGGGGACTGAGGAAGATGAGAGTGGGGGAGTTTAAGAGAAGTGGGGGGTGAGTGTGAATAGGAGAGTGAGTGTGGGAGTATGCAGTGGGGAAGCATTAGTGGGAAGTGAGCAGGGGAGCGGCAGGGTGAACACAAGAGGAGGGTGAATGGGAGAGAGGGTTAGAGGGGGAGCAAGGTGGAACATGAATGGGGAGTCTGAGCAGAGGAGTGAATTGAGTGTGAGAATGAGACTGGGGAAGTGAGTGTAAGGGGGGAGCATGTGACGGGGGCAAGTGAGTAAGGGAGTGAGTAATGTGGGTGGTGGGGGGCGCAGGAGCTAAGCATGTGAGAACATGAAGGGGGGAATGCGGAGGGTGAGCGGAAGAGTGAGTGGAAGAGAGAAATGAGCGTGTGAAGCGGGAGAGTGAGTGTGAGTAGGTGAGGGATGGAGTAGGGGATGAGAGTCAAAGCATGAGTGGGAGAATATGAGTGTGAGTTGGGGAGTGTGTATGAATAGGGGGGGTGGAATGTAGGTGGGGATGAGGAGGAAGGGAGAGTGCGAGAATGTGAGTGGAGCAGTGGGACAAGTGGGAGAGTGCAAATATGAGTGGGGAGTGTGTGACAGCTAGAGTGAGTGGGAAAGCGTGAGTAGAGAAGTGAATGTCTCACACACACACAGGTCACTCACCAGGAATTTCCGCAGGTCCTTGTAGTTGGTGATGATGCCGTTGTGGATGACAATGAACTCTGGAGACAGAGGAAAGGCACTGCTCAGCCCCACACCAGCACCCGTGGCCGTGTCAGACAGACAGCAGAGACCACAAAGCTTTATTGTGTGAAAAGCCGTATTTGGCAGAATAAAGAGTTTCACCTCCCAGTGTGATTCCCTTGCTCTGCCCCATTTGGTGTGGCTGATAATGGTGGAAAACAGCAATAACATGGCTGGGACGTGGGCTGCTGTGATCCTGTAAAGTTTCTGGAGACACTTAAGGGCCTGGCAGTTTCTAGCCCGCTGGAAACCATTAAACTCCCTCCTTCTCCTGCCAGCTTGTCACTGCTGCTCCAGACACTAGCCAAGCTATGCCAAAGAACAGCCATGAAAATTCTTACCATCCAAATTTCTTGTGTGTTTACCTCCTCCTTGTGCTGTGCCCATGCACCCACCAAAGGTATGGGCACTAACCCAAACCCCTCCTGGGAACATTCACTACTGTGAGTACACCCTGTGACCAGAAATCAGGGCCAAACCAGCTCCACAGACACGGGGCTTGGAATCACAGCCTGCAATAAGCCCAGTGCCCCGTGACGGGGCAGGCGTGACAGGCAGCAAGCTTTCCAAAGCCCCACCAAGGAGCGCTCAGTTCCTTGAGCAAACACTCACCGTTGTTCTTATCTGAGCGCTGGGGGTGGCTGTTGACAGGACTGGGCTCACCGTGGGTAGCCCAGCGGGTGTGGGCAATTCCAAGGTGTACGTCAAACTCAATGTCGAGGTCCATGTCCTGTTGCTCTACAGCAGAAAGGAGAGATTTTTAGTATGGAGGGTAGGGGGGTGTCCCTACCCTGAAGTCAATGGGGGAGTATCACCAGGCCTCCGGGGGTCGCAGGGCAGCAATACTGACAGGGAAATGGAACCAGCAAACCCTCAAGTGTGTCTTTAGGGGACTCAGAATGGATGCACACAAGCAACTTCCCTGCCTTTCTCACCCCACCAAAATAAAAAACAACTTTTAAGAAAGAATCCAACCTTGATGTTTTTCTCAGGGGTGCATCTTGCCACCC
Source organism: Jacana jacana (assembly GCA_013400555.1). Classification (NCBI taxonomy): domain Eukaryota; kingdom Metazoa; phylum Chordata; class Aves; order Charadriiformes; family Jacanidae; genus Jacana; species Jacana jacana. Next base: position 118,932 of record VZTM01027172.1, on the reverse strand, counting down.
TGTCACCTGCTGTACATTGTCAGCTCTGACCAAACCAGCCCCTTTCACGGTTACGTACCACTGTCATTAGAATACTCATCACCAACCCTTATTTCTAGAAAACATACCATTAGCACAGCATTTCTTTGGGGAAAAAAAGATTCCTTGTGTTCTGCAAGAAGTGTCTCCACAATCCCTTTCAAACTGGATATCCTGCAATTTTCTTGAGCAGGTCAACGTTTCTTCACAAATATTTTGGGTATCTTCTATTTCTGGAAGGCACGCACCACATTGCCTGGCCTTTTCGCTTCCTGGTTTTCTCCACACTAAGATTAGATCTACCCACCTTCCTCTTGGATAAGCAGCACCCTGCACCATGAGGCTCTCATTAGCATGGGTTAAAAAACTAAGTTACAACAGCAGCCCTTGAATGCAAGTGAGCAAACCTGACTCCTCTGAAAAGCCTCTTCCTGTTCTCACACAGCTTCCCTGTACCCACCACCCCCCCCCAGCATCTCTGCGGTTCTTTGTGTTGTGCCAAGATTCAGGGACTCTAACATGTAAATCAGGGGAACGTGAAGAGGCAAGAATGGATGCAGAAGACCTCAGGCTCTATGTTTGCATCCATTTGTCAGTTGCACACATACATCAGGACTTTCCTGAAGCCAGCTGCTCAGCACATCACTACTCGAAGGACAGCTTGAGTTGGGGCAAACGTTATATATGAAAATTTAAAATTCAACTGGTGAAGTTACTACAGCATTTCTCTTTCTTGCCTCTCCTCTAGGTCTGCAATAATTATCTCACAGTAACTTCCCTCTCCTCAGCTTAAGGAGTTTTTTGTTTGGGGGTGGTTTTTTCATTCCGTTTTCTAAATTGTTTTTCAGATCTATTTACTTTAATAAGATAGGATTCATTTGCCTGGAGAAATGAGGAATTCTGTGTAACTTCACGGCAACGTCCAAAGGATCACTGGGTTCTTCACAGCACACATGTGAGAGTTTACATGTTGGTGCTTTATACACAAGTTATTTGAAAATACAGTGTTTCTGGGTAAAACAGGTCATATTCAAAACACAAACGGGACGAGAGGACATGTCAAGAGGCAGAGAAGGGAAATACATACTGTGAACCTCCTCGTCCAGAGCCTTCACCTTCCCTTTTTGTTTGATAAGCTGGATTTTGCAAGCGTTAGCTTCCCAGTCTTTGTCGTTTCCACCATCAATTCCCACACCTAAGTATCACCGGGGAACATGAAGGAAGAGTGTGAGGAGCAGAAAGTAAATCATAGGATTTTATCTAAACAAATACTGCTCTTTTCTCCCACCCCCCCTTTTTTTTTTTGCAGTGCTCTTTCTCCGCCCCCCACTCCACCCCCCCGCCCTGATTCTCCCAAACAAAGGCAAGAAATCCTGTAGATTAGAAGTGAGTTGTCCCTTTATCATCTTGGAAGTATTTTTAAAGCCTTAGATAACAGGCATCAAGAACATTTATCAAATCCGTATATTGAAAATTAATCCAAGTCTCTGAGCAGACGATCAGAGGCACATCCAATTTGTGTTTCAGCTTTCTTCAAAAACAGAAGACAGTACAAACCATTCACAATCATACCACAAAAGTCATCATTTACAAGCCAAAATTCAAAAAAGGAACTGCTGTTGCTCAGCGAGTGCTACCTGCAGAGTCATAGCCCCTGTACTCCAGCCGCTGGAGCCCTTTGATGAGGGTCTCCAGGATCTCCCGTCTTGTCCGGGGAACATGGTAGTTCAAGTAAGCAAAGATGCCTGTATGGAGGAGAAGAGCACGATCTTAAAACAAAATCACAGCTGAGGAAACTCTGTCTGAGCATCTACCCAGTGCACACACTGAATTAAAACTCCAACAAGCCTTTCTACGGAGAAACCCCGGCAGGAAGGGACCACCGTGTTTTGCAGCTTCTCCTTATCCCACCTGAGAACCCATGGAGAAGATGTCACTATCGTTCAAGAGAGCAGAACTAACCACAAAATGCCATCATCCTTCTTGTGACACCAAAAGCAACTAAACGGGACAAGCTGGGGTGTGATGGGAGAAAGAATTTCCACATGAGCTGGACCTACATGACAGAATGAGCCTTCAGGAGATGTGCAGGGGACAGGAGACTAATTACTCCATACCAAAAATTCAAGGTTCACTTAATGTTGAGCTTTATGTGCTGAAGAACCATCTTCACAAGGAATTCTGCCTTGAATAGCTTTCTCTAAGTTCCTCCCACAGACTCACTAAGAAAAAAATAAGTCTTTTAACTCACACAAACTAACACCTTCGAAGTAATGGAGCTTTTTTTCCTGGAGATTGCAGAAGAGGACAAATCGCTGCTTCTGTTTTTAAGCAGCGATGGGGACACACAAATTCCTCGATCTCCAATGCCAACTATGGCTTTATTGCAGAAAGATTTCCTTTGGTGCCATTGAGAAACATCAGCATGAGAAGACATTTACAGGATGCTAGAAATATCTGTACTTGAAATCTAGCGTTTCACCGTCTAACATTTTACAGGAGAAAAACAGCTGCATGCAATAAAAGCAAGATGGGTTTCACACAAACATCCGTGTCAGTGGCTGGAAATTCAGGGTTTGCAATTTGAGAAACTTTATCAAAATCTCTGGAGAACAGAGTTCAGTCACACACATGCAAAACCAAAGTAATTTTAAAGGCACCCCCAACCGTCCCTTTTCCCTGCGGGTACTACCACACAGCCTGCCTCGCAGTTCCCAAACTTTCACTCCTGAAAAATTTCACTCCCAAGATGATGTTTGGAACATAAATCTTTATGTTTAGAAATTATTTAAGAAAAAAAAATATTTGAAGAACTGCATTCTTAAGGTGTTTGTGCTTTGGAATTATACTAAATAATTCAAAGCCCTTTGATGTCTTTACTTTCTAAGTAGAAACAGGGGCTACTCAGAGTGGATGTCTGGCTGAATACCACACAGCACAGCACCCAACCGTTACACAGGGCTTTTCAGCCTGATCAGGGACAACAAGGTCGTATGCAGCCATGGACCATTCTGACACTCTCCCATTCTTGCTCCCTTTTCTATGGACTTTGGCTTATAGGTCTCAGGGCAAGTTTGTCATGAGCTTCAACTTCCCATTCCCAAAGCACGAGCACTAGAAGTTACATCTCCCTCCTGCAAAAAGAACACACGATGTCTCACTTATTTTCTTCCACATTGCTAAAACCTCCCAACCATTAGAGGGATGTTCTATTGTTCCTCTTTCATAAACCACCTGCTCAGGTGAGAAAAAAAAAACATAGTAAGATGGAACTCTCAACTCGGCTTCTTGAGCTTCTACCTTTACTTCCCCCAACGCCTTTTCTGATAAAAAGTTAATAATGTAAGTTCCTGCTCACTGCAACAGGTTGCCCCAAGAAGCTGTGGCTGCCCCATCCCTGGAAGTGTTTAAGGCCAGGCTTGAAGGGACTTTGAGTGACGTGCTCTGGTGAGAGGTGTCCCTGCCCAGGGCAGGGGGCTTAGAACATCGGAACCTTTAAGGTCCCTTCCCCTAACCACTCTATGATACTATAATGACTTGTAAGACTATTATAAAAGTTTGCAGTTTTGCTTCCATTGCCTCTGACACCCCAAACCCACCAGCCACGCAGGCCTGTGGCTGCCACCTCCTCGTGGATTTGTTCACGTAGAGCACTGGTTCCCGTAACTCCACAGACATGGCGAGCTCCTCCTCCACAAACCCCGCAATTCACAGCTGAAAACTCAACAGGTAATAAAACACTAGCAGCAAACAGCCTCTGCTGTATTTCAAAAGCCTCCTCTGAAGTATACATCCCCCACACTCTCCATCTCCAAACCCTCCTCCCCACCCTTCTGGCAAAAATAAACGTTTCCAATTTGAGATACTTAGTTCATTCTGTCTCTAAAAACCACATTCTTCAGGCAAACAGCAACCTCCCTGTTTACAAGCAGACTGACTCCAAATAGCTGTCATCCAGGCAGAAGGATGGCACATTCAGCTATATCCAGGATGCCTAAAATCCTTTAAATGACTTCCAGGTCTTACAACAGGGTTACAAAGCAGACGGCTTTATTAGCAGGCAGCTGGAAAAGCCCCTCTTCTCCATATTCACCAGACACTTCCCAAAGCAGCAGCATTACGCATAAAAATAACAAGTATGTACCATAAAGCAGAGAAAACAAGCCCATGAGATGCCTTTATAAAGGCAGGAAGGGCTCCAGCAGTTCCCACCATTCTCCTTTGCAGCAAAGCCACCCACCATAGCATCCAAAGCAAAGCTACTTCAGAAGGCATAATTATAACCAGCAGGGGTAATTACAGAAACAGGAACGCCACTTACATTTTTCCAAATTAGCTAAATAATTTCAGAGTTGAAACCTCTCTCTGTGCTTTTTGTACCTTGGTTGCACACGCTAAGGGTCCCATTCCCACCCAAATCCTTGAGCTGTTCTTTGATGGCACTGGCACTAGCTGGGCCCATCACACAGCACCTACAACCTCCGTGTCACCTCAGTGCCATTTCAGCCATCTGGCTATGGCATCAGAGTCCTGCTCAGGCACACTGCTCCACTACCATAGCACAACACCAATAGCCACTCCAGTTTGCTCCTCTGAGCAAACAGGGACCGATGAGGAGCATTATGGTGCTCTGGAGTTGGAATGTCAGGCTGACCATGGTGAGATAGTTCCTGGAAGTCCTTCCCCATGAACAGTGGCAGCGTGAGAGGCACAAGAGCTTCACTGACAAGAGCACAGGGAATCACAGAATTACTATGGTTGGAAGAAATCTTTAAGATGACCAAGTCCAGCCCAGCACTGCCAAATTACCACTAGCCCATGTCCCTCAGCACCACATTTGCCTGGCTTTTAAATCCCTCCAGGGATGGCGACTCCACCACTGCCCTGGGCAGCCTCTGCCAGGGTTTGACAACCCTTTCTGTGAAGAAATTGTCCCCAGTATCCATCCTAAACCTCCCCTGGCGCAACTTGAGGTCGCTTCCCCTTGTCCCATTGTCTGTTCCCTGGGAGAAGACACTGACCCCCCCAGACTACACCCTCCTTTCAGGGAGTTGTAGAGACCAAGGTCTCCCCTCAGCCTCCTTTTCTCCAGGCTGAACACCCTCAGCTCCCTCAGCCGCTCTTCACAAGACTTGTGCTCCAGCCCCCTCACCAGCTCCAGTCCCCTCACCAGCTCCAGCCCCTCAATGCCCTTCTTGGAGTGAGGGGCCCAAAACTGGATACAGCCCTTGAGGTGGGGCCTCCCCAGTGCCCAGTCTGGGGAACCATCACTGCCCCAGACCTGCTGGCCACACTGGTCCTGACAGTGGCCAGGATGCTGTTGGCCACCTTAGCCTCCTGGGCACACAGGGAAGCACCACAAAAAAGCCCCAGAGAAGTCCACTTTGCACAGCACTTTCCCCACAGATGCCTGGTACCCCAGCAAGGACAGTAAAATTAAGCCCACCACATGAAAAAAAAGTCTAACTCAATAGATGGCTCAATTATTAGGCAGAAACTCTGTTTCTTCTCATAAAATACTTTTGTAAACATGAACTGATCATTTTAGTCTCCATTCTGCTTCTGGTGCAAGGATGGCAACTTATTCTGGACCCAAAAAATGGCTTAAACCCAGCACTGTTTCCCCTCTAGTCAGGGCTGACTTTGTATATCTTTGTTAAATCTGAATTCAAACCAGACAGTGGCTTGAAATGTTGTTTTCTCTGCACATTTTAACAAGTTTAGTTACTCCTGAACTAAAAGAAACAACACAACAACAAACTAAAATCTCGATTCCTTGTCACAGATCACAACTGCTACCAGTTTAAAGCATCACACCAGGTACAGAATGGGCACCAAGCAGAAACCAACTTCCTCCAGGAAGGAATGGCTTATCTGGAGTGAAACTGAAAACCAGTAGCGTTTATTTCCACTTACACCAGAAACAAACAGAAAACATCTATGGAGAAAGAAGCCAACCTGGCATTGTCTCAGGCATTAAAACAAACAAACAAAATCTATTAATTACAGCACCATTATACTGAGATCATTCATGAGGACTGCAAAATTCTGAATCAAAGCCTAAGAGTGCCAAACAAACAAACAAAAAACACCCAAACCCAGGGAATCCAGCACTATCAAAAAACACAAGCATTTTACAAGTGAGAAGGCAAACAAGACGAGCAGGTTTAAAACTCACTGTAGAGTTTTAAAACAGGAAAAATAAAGAAACGAAACAGTTTTATTTGTGAAAATGATGCATGATGGAGGTCAAAAATGCGACAATAAGGCCAGCGACAACGAACACGAGTCTTCCTTAATGCATGATTTACCAATCAGCAAGCCAAAGCCACATACTGAAGGTTTATCACCCATTTATGACATTTGGGCATGACACACTATGTGTAAATAACAGCTTCACTTCCTGGAAATATTTTCAAATGCATTTAGTTTTACCATTTTCGAACATCCCAGAATGACCTGACTCTTCATAGTTGGAGAAAGTTTCAATCCACATTAACAAAAGAGCATTTGGATGGGGTCTACCCTGAGTAGTGGGTTATTCAGGAATATATGAGCAATCACTTCCATTTTTAAACCCACTGCCCTCAACAATAGCACCCATGAGAAAAAAGAAGACCCCAAGCAGTAGGGGTGCTTCTTACACTTCCCTGATCTACATGTATCTCTGAAAAAAATGCTCCTTTCTCCCAGCAGGCACCAAGAGGGGCTCTGCAGGGAAAATTTTCCTCTGGAATTACCCTCAAGCCATCGGTGTGAGGTGAACAGCAAGGAACTGTGCTGAGACAAAGGGCACCTGGGTGACACTCGCACCCCAGCCTGACACAACACTCTGGCTGTCCAAGAAAATAACTTTTTTATTTCAAAGCTGAACAAAGAAATCACTTAATGCAGCAACAGTACATGGCCTTCTTTCAGGTGGAAGGTGGAGGGTGTGGGACAGCGCACAGCAACTCTACCTTCAAGTCCAGACCATAAAAGACGTTCTTTCCACACACCAGGGACCATTTTTTTTCCAAAACACTAGGACCTGTTACAGCCCTGTTCTCTGCCTCCCTGTAGGAGAGGGTACAGCAGAGGACCAAGATGCTTAGGGGCCTGGAGCATCTCTCTCTGCTGAGGAAAGGCTGAGGGACTTGGGTCTGTTCAGTCTGGAGAGGAGAAGGCTGAGGGGGATCTGATCAACCTGTAGAAATACTGCAAGGGGGGGTGTCAGGAGCACGAGACCAGGCTTTTCCCAGGGGTCCCCAGTGACAGGACAAGAGGGAATGGGCACAGACTGGACCATAAGAAGTTCCATCTCAACATGAGGAGGAAACTTCTTGCCTTGTAGGGTGGCAGAGCCCTGGCAGAGGCTGCCCAGGGAGGTGGTGGAGGCTCCATCTCTGGAGACATTCCAAACGCCCTGGACACATTCCTGTGGGACCTGGTCAAGGATCTGCTTTGGCTGGGGGTTGGACTAGATCTCCAGAGGTCCCTTGCAACCGCATACCATTCCGTGATTCTGTGCTTATATTCAAATCAATCTACCCCATTCCAACAGGGAAACACCAGGAACTGCACAGGTCTCTGCAGCTCCCATCACAAAGTGCCAATCCTTCTGTCGAGCGACAGTTCCTTTAAATCACAACAGCCAATGGGAACATATTGGTTTTGATGAAATTCCAACACAAATCTAGCAAGTTTCCACCAGGGTCCCATCTGTGCACCACCAGCCTCTGCCCCTCGCCAGCCTAGATGCCAGGTACTGAAAACGCAGAAACCTTGAAGTCCAAGCAAAAGGTTCCTGAAAGCAACCCACCTGGAATTTTCGTTCCCCTGCAGACCCGAAGAGGAGTTCCAGCTTCAGCTCAACTTAGGTATTTAGACACCATTCAACACGGATGTTTTGGTTTTTTATAGGTTGGGAAATGACCTGTTGGAGAGCAGCGTGGGGGAAAGGGAGCTGGGGATCCTGGTGGGCAGCAGGATGACCATGAGCCAGCACTGTGCCCTCATGGCCAAGAAGGCCAAGGGCATCCTGGGGTGTATCAGAAGGGGGGTGGTCAGTAGGTGGAGAGAGGTTCTCCTCCCCCTCTGCTCTGCCCTGGTGAGACCCCATCTGGAATAGGGTGTCCAGTTGTGGGCCCCTCAGCTCCAGAAGGACAGGGAGCTGCTGGAGAGAGTCCAGGGCAGGGCTCCCAAGATGCTGGAGGGAGTGGAGCATCTGCCAGAGGAGGAAAGGCTGAGGGAGCTGGGTCTCTTGAGCTTGGAGAAGAGGAGACTGAGGGGCGACCTTATTAACGTTTATAAATATGGAAAGGGTGGGTGTCAGGAGGATGGAGCCAGGCTCTTCTCAGTGACATCCAATGACAGGACAAGGGGCAATGGGTGGGAGCTGGAACATGGGAAGTTCCACTTCAATATGAGGAGGAACTTCTTCAGGGTGAGGGAACCCTGGCAGGGGCTGCCCAGGGAGGTGGTGGAGTCTCCTTCTCTGGAGACATTCAAAACTCGCCTGGAGGCTCCTGTGTGACCTGCTCTGGGTGTTCCTGCTCCGGCAGGGGAATTGGCCTAGATGATCTTTCCAATCCCTGACATTCTGATATTCTGTGATTCTGTAATTACGCCACACCTGCCCTCTGTAACTCAGACTCTGGAATGAGCCAGAAAGTTTTACAGAAAACCAGGATATATGAATGACATTTAATTACGCTACCTTGACAAGCCCTGAGCTGACGTTGTTTGAGGTCAAATACACACTATGGGAAACAAAAAAAAACCCTGTGAACTGCATTCTAGTCTAGCACCATTTGTAATTGTGAATTCCCAAGTAAAATAAGACAGCAGCAAGCACACTATGGGAATTTATATCCCGCTGGCTCAGAAAACACAATACCCCTGTCCGGAATACGTGAATATGCTCCAGGACTTGACACTAATACACCTCAGGATTAGAACAGAAGTCACACATTACAACATAATAAAATATTCCAGTTCATAAATTGACACAGGACTTTGCATGTATGGACTGAAAACCTTGTTCAAAGCATGCCAGCTTATGGCACAATTCTGGAATCACACTAAGGCCCACCTTGTATATTTCTCTCACCTGAAATATCTTGAAGAATATACTTGAGAACATAAAACACTTCCTTTCTTGCAGGTTTGTCTTGAAAACCTCACCCAGTGAATCACCACCAGAACAGGTATTCAGCTGCTTGTGAAACTCAACTCTCTTAGGAATAATCTTTAATATTCAAGCATGAAACCTAGGAATGGTACACCACCTATAAAAAGGCCTATAAAGAGTTGACAGATGTTAACAGAATAGCGTTTTTACCAGGTGGACATTCATTATTCCTACTGTTGACAGTCACTACAGTACTTTTCCTGAGAACTTCTGGTGCTCATGTTCCTTTCCTTCATGGTAAGTTCACAGCAAGACGGAATGAATCACCACTTCCAGGTAAGAATAAATTATCTTCTCCAGTGTCTGTGGTTATTCAGGAATAGCTTCCCCTAATCATTTTCCCACAAAAGCAGAAAAGCCTTCAGGCTAGGTTTACCATCAGATTTACAAATTCCTCACACCATATTGTATCCTGCTGAACCGTTTCAACAGACAATGATATCAGCACACCCACTCAGCAATTCCAAAGAATCCTCTATCCTGGCGATGGTTATTATGCCTCAAGTCTTCAACAAATTAGATGTTGGCTACTAAGTAGCACATACATAATCTGTGTTACAGACTGGGAAAAGTGATTAAAATATATTTTTTTCTTTAAACTGGAGCAGGGGAGACCCCAGGCAGGGGAGATTCACATTAGATGTTAAGGAAGAATGACTTGGCTGGCAGAGTGGTCAGGCACTGGAACAGCCTGCCCAGGGAGGTGGTGGAGTCACCATCCCTGGAGGGATTTAAGAACCGTGTGGATGTGGCACTTGAGGGTGTGCTCTAGTGGCCGAGGTTGTTGGGTTTTCTCTGTGTGTGTGTGTGTGTGTGGTTGGACTCGATGATCTCAGAGGTCCATCACAACCGTGAAGATTCTGCGATTAACAGCAGGTTCTAACACAGATACTGATCATGGTGTGGAATGAAGACCCAGAACCAATGCTCGAAACCCGCTGAGAGGGCTTCTGTTATTTGCTGCCCAGCAGCTGGGTAAGGAGGAACGTTGTGCCCACCCTTGTGTACTGAAACAATGCTAATTCTGCAGTTTGAAGAAGAGCAAGGTCAGGAACAAGCAGGCTGTCGTTATTACATCTGCTAGCTGGATACCAGAGAGTTTGTGTTCAATCCATCAAGTCCACACTGGGAGAAAAGCAAAACAGAGAAGTGTCCACTTGGTGGAGAACCACATTCTTCTGCTGGATACTTCTTTTACTGCCCACGGACTCACCTCTTTCTCAGGCTAACAAGGGTAGGATTTCTCCCAACAACCAGTGCATCAATTCTAAGGACTCATTCTGGGTAAAAGCCACTGCTCCACGTGTTGCAGCAAGGCCCACGCCTTGGTGTCCAAAGGGGACAGGTGGGAGGGCAACACCACTGACATACCCCAAAACTCCAGTCTTTCTTAAGCCTGTTTTTACCTGCAGCGATCACCAGTAATACAAACCCTAAATTCCACAGTCACTTTTGTCATGGCATACTTATGGTTTACTTATTTGCAGAACAGTCTATCAAGCCTGGCTACCTTGAAAAACCTGTTTTCTAAACTATTTCGTAGATGCCATTGAACTGGTTTGATGCACTCAGACCAAAGCACACCTAATTTATACCTGGTTAGGTCTTCAAACTGCAAGTTCGTAATACATACCAAAGCCAAACTCTATTTTCCATTTTTTTCCACTAGCACTAAGTGTCCAGCACATTTACACAGCAGACCTGTCATTTATGCCACAGGCATCAAGGAACTGAACTTCGGGGCTGCTTTCCTTCACCCATCGGGTGGTACAAACATATCAGAGGACGGGGCTTCCTACGGCCACACGTACGTACACTGAACATCAGATCGTCAGTACATCGAAAACGCTGTGTTGGTAATTCCAGTCCTAACACTGTCACAGGGGGAGGAGAGGGCAGGGAGGGAAATGAAGAAGGAAATGTGGAGAGATAAATAAGGGGGGGCAACAGATCACTCTTGCACTGATTTCCATGGAAAAATATGAAGCCAGTGTAATAGAAAGAGGAAGAGCAAGAGCAAATGGTATTCCTGTGACCCAAAGACGAGGGGGAGGAGGAAGTTCTGTTGTGACAAAGGGGAGCAGGGAGTACCTGGAACTCCAGACCAAGCCTCCCTGACCTGTGCTCCATCTGCCTAGCCCAGGGAAGCTCTGCTGGGGCAGGAACAGAGGGAGATGAGCCAGGGCAGAACCCTATGGCGGGCGCTTCTAAACCACATAGAATCATACAATTGTCTGGGTTGGAGGGACCTTTAAGATCATCGAGTCCAACCATCAACCCAACTCTGATAAAACCCATCACTAGCCCATGTCTCTAAGCACTGTGTCAACCTGGCTTTTAAATCCCTCCAGGGATGGTGCCTCAACCCCTGCCCTGGGCAGCCCAGTCCAAGGCTGAAAAACCCTTTCTCAACCTCTTTACCCGTTTGCCCCACAGCCTGCAGCCCGTGACCTCAGACCAAAGCAGGAGCACTTCACGGGAGAAGCCGTAACGCTTATAAAAAACTTAACAGCAAAGACCACTTTTCAGCGAGAAGTGGGAGGGGTTACTCAGACACCACGTTTGGAAACGCTACCGGTGAAACCCGAGTCCCTTTCCCATAACGTACCCGGTACCGACGCGAGCTGGGCTTCAGGCTCCTAAATCACTTCGCTGCTTTTAAAACCTACAAACCCCTGAACCCGCTCGGCACGGAGCAGCAGTGTCACCGTCCCCGGAGCCACCCGCCACCCCACCGAGCGCCCCCGGAGACTTCTGCATCAAGGAAACGGCGTATTTTTAGCGCTGCCGTGCCTCCCGCAGAGCCGAGGCGCTGGCCTTTTCCACGCTCCGGCCACATTTGAATCCCATTTTGGGAGATTTTCCCCTTTCGAGTTATTGCTACGCGGCGAGACACCTCCCCCAGAGCAGCGGCCGCGGATGGCGGAGAAGATGATGACATTTTCAGATAACGGAGATAGGGCCCCTTCTCGCTACAACCGAGACAACGCAGAAGCCGTCGGCCCTCTTTTCCTCCCCGCACGCTGCCGGTGGGGGGTCCCGAGGGGTCGGGCCGTTCCGCCGTCGCACGCTTTCGACACGGCACCGGCCGGCCTAGCGCCGCTCCCCCGGCGGAAAGGGAACGGGGAGCAGGGCAGGGACCCGGCCAAACGGGAACACACACACCCCCCCCCGCCTATTACCGGGACGCGTTGAGCGTGTGTCCGTGCTCCCCCACCCCGCGAGAGGCCGCACCGCCCTGCCCTTACCGCACATGGTCCGCCCTGTTCCGCGGCCNTGTCTGTGTGTGCGCATTCTGCTCTTCAGCACATGGGGGGGGGCGACCCCCATAATCATGTTATTAATAATCCCCGAGCTTTTCAGCGATGATGAGAAAGGACGATATCATCAATCCTTACACCCACACACACACCCCAAGAGGTCTTTTTTCAAGCTCCGGGGGTGAACAAGCGGCACCGTCAGCCTCCAGTACCCCCCCCCGCCACGGCACATCCTCCCCAGGCCACCAATGCCATAAATGCACCTGGTTCATCCTCCTCTGCTCTGTGACAGCACCTCTCCAGAACCACGAAGAAGTAATTACGAGGATGAATCTGCAGAGCAAAGCAGGGCAGGCTGGGGAGCCATACTCTGTGCCTACAGCCAGACACTGCTCCCTTACACTGTCCCCATCCAACTACCGCCAGCAAGTACCGGCTGAAAAACTCTATTGAAGAGCCCAAGGCTAGAAAAAGATAGCAACCCCTTCTAAAAAAACATAAAAATCGCTGTTTGCTTAGCCTGGGCAGCCCAGTCCAAGGCTGAAGAACCCATTTCAGTGTAAACGTTTCCCCCAGTATCCAATCTGAACCTCCCCTGGCACAACTTGAGGCCATTTCCTCTTGTCCAACTGTCTGTTCCTTGGGAGAAGAGATCGACCCTCCCTGGCTACACCCTCTTTTCAGGGAGCTGAGGAGAGCAACATCTCCCCTCAGCCTCTTTTCTCCAGGCTGAACACCCCCAGCTCCCTCAGCCGCTCTTCACAAGACTCATACTTCAGACCCCCCACCAGCTCCATTGCCCTACTCTCAACATGCTCCAGTACCTCAAGGTCTTTTTTGTAGTAAGGGGCCCAAGACTGAAAACAGCCCTTGAGGTGTGTGGGGGGGAATCTGGGGGGAACAAGTTCTCTGTCACACGTAAACCTTTTAAAATTAACACAAGGGGGTCATCATTGGGGAAAAAAATACCCACTTCTCCCACTTCTCCTCCAAGCTCAACACACTTCACTTGAAATAGAAGTTTTGGCTAAAGTCCCCAGTTTCAGACACATTGCAAACTACTACCTGCTGGAAAAGAGTATGTTTTGTGATGCCCGATACAATGCAGTTTGAATGTTAAATCAGGTAAGGGGAGCTGTTTCCCCCTGCTGCTGTGCTGGAGGTACCTGCTCCCACACCGCCCAGTGGAGGCTGTGGCTGGTCCTCTGCGCAGGATGGTGTGAGCAGAGGCCCCAAAATGGGCCCAATTCCTCCCAGAAATGTGGAACAAGTCACATCCTGACACAAAGCACATCTCCACCTGCGAGCAGCTTTGAGACAAGAACTTAGATAGTTGTAATCAACCTCTGTGAAAGAGAGTGCTCTAGCAGCGCTCAGGAAACAGGAATGGATTTGGTGTGTTTTCTCCAGCTGACATGAGCAAACCGAGAGGAGGCTGAATGGCAGACTGCAATTTTGCACCTATCTCTGGCACAGCAAAATTACCAAAGTAGGGGGTTTTTTTCTTTAAAAAAATACCAGAATAATTTCAAGCAGTCATTGCTATTTTAAATGTAATGACTAACTGCCATTTATAAAAAAAACACTTCAGGCAAAAAACCTCACTAAACCTGCACATTACAGCACAGCTTTCCAGGCCCCTAATTGAAGCGCCCTCTTTAATGAAAGAACTCCCAGGACATCCCATTCCATACCAGACCACCCAGAGCACAACAGCCACCGCGCTCACTCCTCAGCTCAGCACTGTACAGTTTGCCTCTGTTTGCCTCAACGTCTGCAAAATGTGAAAGGGCTCTTGGGTGAGTGGAGGAGACGGGATGTCCCTCGCCAAGAAGGATACTCTCCATGAACTAAGCTGGTCCAGACAGAGCTTGGAAAGTTGACAGAGAAACGCCTAACGATCTGGGCTGACGACTTTACCCACGGGGCTGTCAGAGGATTAGAGTTAATGGTGACTGCTGATGCTGTGAACACAGCTGGGTTTTGTCCTGCTCCCCAAGTGGGAACTGGCACTTCACCCCCTCCCCTCTGCTCTCCTCTGTCCAGAGCTGCAGAGCCCCCCATCACTTCATGCTATCAAAATGCAACCACTGCCCTAAAGAGCTTACTCTGGAGTGGGCTGGAGCAGGTAACGGAGGGTGCCATTACGCGCTTCTCTCTCTACAGCAGAGCCTGAGGAACTGTAGGACAGACACAGCAGGTACACGCTGGACATGGAATCTCTTCAGTCTCAAAAATCACAAGACACTGCATCATCAGCTGTGGTGTGCGCAGGCTGCATTTGGTCCCGTTTCTGCAAATCAAAACCCCGTTAAAAACAAGACTGGAAATACTAAGACAGTGGCAGAACTAGATCCTTACTGCATCTCCAAGAGGTTACTACTGCTTAATTCCGTAGGAAAGACCACATCTTTAAGAGATATATTTTATTTAACACACACAAAATGGCTACTTTGCTGTTTGGGTTTTGGCTTACATAGTGCATTAAATTGACAAATTAGGCCTAACACAGGCTATTTTTGAGAAACCAGAAACATTACTTGACATTCTATGGCTTGCTGACGAAGAAGAACATGGTAGTAACATTTGCACAAGCTCTTTTGGATAGTCTGAGTTGGCCTCAAGGGGAAGTTTGTCATGGATACACTTGTAAGATCAGGCACTCCATACCTCTGAACAGGCTAAACTGGTCATTTCAAACCAATTTCCAAATCCTGAGAGGGTAGTTTAAATGACTGTAGGTTATTACTTTCCACAAAAATCTGAATATTTTACCGAAATACTTATTTTGAAATTTTTAACAACTAATGTGAAGTTTATGGCTACCACACACTTGATCCCCATGCTAAATAAAACATTCTCCACTGCCTTAACTGATCCTGTTTAGGGACTCAGTGGAATTAAACTGGCAAGGAGTGACAAAGGGGGACGTACCAGAGGCTGTCAAGCCCTTGCACAAGGGAACACGACTATAACCATAAGCCAAAGAATGACCCCAAACTGAGCTTGCTTGTGGCAGCACAAAAACGCAACAGTACTTCCAGCAGCAGAGCCATCTGCTAAAGGCAGGCACCAGGAAGAGACTGTCCTACAGGCGTAAGTAAACAGAAGTACTTGCAAAGCCTCATTGAAGTATTTCAGTTTCAGGACAACAAATATTTCTCTTCCCATAGTCTCTAAAACAGGAACTGGTTCCGTTCTGCCACGTCTTCCCTGGCTCAGCCAGGGCAGCCAAGTTACACACACGCTGCACTCTCTGGCACCGCAGAAGGAACAAACAGGATATGGCACAGGTGAACACATGCATTTTCTTTGCTATCCTGCAAATGTAATTTGTGCCCTTAAGCACCACACATTAATTTTCAACATAATACTCCAACATCAAGATGAATCTTTTACAAGTTTAAACAGACCACTAATGGGGACGGTACAATTTTACTTCCAAATAAGATAATTAGCCTCTCTGTTTGCTAGAGCTGATAAGGATCACCATCTTCTGACGTTTACTTTAGAAGATACGGTTTTTACAACAAACAACTCACATTTTTCCTTTCTGTTGGTATTGTATGCACAGTGGTAGCGAGCAAGTAGGTCGCTTTCCACAAGTGATGGCAGTATTACGTTCTCCAAAATGAAGAGCTGAAGTCATGGGTTATTTTCACCAAAAAAAACCTGACATGAATCAAAAGCTTTTTAACAAGACTCGATAAAATTTACATTCCTGAATTTCCTAATCATAGAGCAAGGGCACATAGTCCTGCAAGCCCCATAAGGAGGTTTGTGGGAGTAAGCATTTAATAATTCTATTCCACAAAAATCAGTCAAGAAACTTCTGCTTTCTCTTTTTTTTCAGTCTTCTATTTTTTTAATGGAGAGATGCATCATCATTTTTAAAGCCTGCCATTTCTTTCTTATGACATAGTACAAAGCAGAGCAAAAGGATTCTTTTTTGAACACAGGGCATTTAATAAATTAGTGGACAAACGTCTTAAACTGATGATACATTTTCACAGATATAAGTGCAACTATTTTTCTGAAGAGAAAGGCAAATTTGGTTGTTCCTCAGCACAAAGACAGTTTACATACACCAGGAGGTAAATATGTATTCAGCCATAAATGATGCAAGTTCAAGTAGAGTTTGCTTCTTTCTCCACGTCATCATCATCGTCAACAACCTGAAAACAAATCCAGAAGTAGCTTAGGTAAACAGTTTAAACTCTCAGTCCTGTAGGATCACATAGAGGATTTATTACATTAAATCCTTGCTGGACCCAAGGAGAGCAGCAGTAATTCTACACTGCTGAATGACAATGGTCACATGAAAAAAAGAAAAAACTGGCAATCAAAAATGCCAGGAAGAAATGCGGCTGAGCTAATAGGATCTAGTCAAGATTACAAAGGCCACTACAACAATCACTACAGCATATCAGATTTTCATGAGGCAGCAAAAGAATCTGAGTTTTTGGGGACAAAAGTCTGTCCCTCATTATCACACAGCGTCCCCAGAGCACAAAGGTAACAATCACAGGCAAACACACAGCGTCCAGGTCTGAGCTCCTCAGTGTAATAGGGACATGGGCATATGGAGAGAGTCCAACAAGGCACCACCTCCCCCAGCCTGCTGGCAACACTCCCTCAAATGCAGCCCTGGCTATCACCAGCCTCATCTGCCATGAAGGCACACAGCTGGCACACAGCTGACTCAGGTGTACCTTGGCAAGCCCCAGCACCCCAGGTACTTTTCTGCAAAGCTGCTTTCCCCTGGGAACTCCCCAGCAGATTTTGCAGCATGGGGGGGTCGTACAGGACTTTGCAGAGCTCTGGATCTTTTGCTGAGATACAGCTTCTGACTGCATCTATACGTCCTGTACTTTTGCTTAAACCGCCAACCTGTTCATGTTGGAGAGGGACCTTCTTTTCCATTTGCTGCTGTTATCTCTCACCAACCCACCTGTTCCACGCCTTCTACTTCAGGGATGTAGAACTGGAGCATGTTCTGTATCCCATTCTTCAGGGTGATGATGGAACTGGGACAGCTGGTGCATGAACCCTGCAACTTTAGCTGCACAATCCCATCCTCAAAGCCTTTATAAATAACATCACCACCATCTTCTTGCACTGTCGGCCTGATGGAACACAACACACAATTTACAGCAAGCATAGCTGAAATATGTTTCCTTCCAGAAATCCTTAGTAAAGCCCAATTTAATACACACAGTGAACCATCATGAAATAGTAACTAAAGCTCTCTTTCTCTACAAGCACCTGGTTCAAATTTCCAACACTACATAATTTGCTGGACTCTCTCACATTGAGGGCTACTGTTTTCCTGCAGGATACTGAGCAAAATGTATTTGCAATGAATGCAGCAGCACAGGAAGGAATCATTGAAATTCTAGGCAAGGCTAAGCAGCTTAGAACAGAGCTCGATTCAGCCTGCAAAGAAATACTGCTTTGCCCTGAGGCTCTCTCCTCACGTAGTGATGATTGCCTCTGTTATGTGCCAAATGTAGCGGGTACACACCCTACAACACCATGCATGTGCACTGTTACCTGCCCAGGGACAGCGAGAAGTCCCTAAGTGTTTCCACAAATACGCAGTTCACCATAGCTTACACGGGACAGAAAAACCCCCAACTCCATAAAAGCTTAATCCTGATAACCAATGAAGAAACCAGCATCTGGTAAGATCACATCCCAGCATCATTAGCATTTCTGCAGCCTGGTCTCCTTTTGCAAGCAGCAAATGCCCAGCATTGTAACTATATCCCCATAGCAACATTTTTCCAGACCAAGCTAAAATCATCAAGTTACTCTAACAGAAGTTCTTTATACTGATTTCCAAAATAACTCTTTTGAGAGCTTCATTCCTAAGAGAGTAACCTATTAATCTGACTCATTTATTAACAACTCACCACAGCGAATCACCCCCATCCCAGAAAACCAAGACCATGACTAAAAATTCCATTTTTCTTAGCTGAAATTAACTTTTTATAAACACACTAGAGGACCTTTCACATCTACATTCCCTCCAACCTGCACCTTCTGACAACTTCTTTGAACGTATTTTTGAACGATTAAACAATAAGTGCTCTGTACGTACCACCAGCTTATATATAGCTTCTGTAAACTATCCTGCAGTGAGATGAAGATACAGCACTGCTAATATTCCTATCAACAGCTTCTGGGTCCACTGAGGGGCGCAAGGGGAAGGAAAAGAAAGACAGACAGACAGACAGACAGAAAAAGGTGGGGAGAAGCAGCAATTTGGGCAGAATCATTGAATGGTCCAGGCTGGAAGGGACCTCTCTGGTCATCTAGTCCCACCCCCCCCC
>VZTM01027172.1:88467-99751 GCA_013400555.1 Jacana jacana | reverse complement strand
GTGGACTCAATCCCTCTATCTGTATCATTGATAAAAACGTTAAACAGTACTGGAAATTCTGGACCATTACGAAAGGCACTGGGAAATCAAGGACTGACATACTATAGGGAAGTTAAACAACCACATACCCAGCAAAGGGCCTCCTGAACTGTGCCTCCTGCCACGGCTTTATACACCAGTGTACTGGGGTTACATGTTTCAACATTTAGCATATGTGCTTGGGATGTTTCATCTCATTCCTGCTTTTCTGCCTCTTTCCTTTCAGGAAAATGAAGCAGTACCGCTGTGTTAGCTCAGAGATAACCAAAACAGTACTTTTAAATATCACTTTTAAAATGCGGCATCTAAAAAATGAAATTAAAAAACCCAAGTTCACCCTAACTTCTGTAAAAATTACAATTTTGATCCACGTGCATGTTTCTGGTTCCTGAAATTTGTGAGCTGGGAAAGGTGTCACCATCAGGTATCGCAGCCTCAGAAACACGTCAGACATTTCCCCCTGCATCTGAATTGTCATGTTGCTTATTCCTTTCAGGTCACTTTGTAAGGCAATTAATGAGCATAAAAATATAGTTCAGGTAAACAACATGATCCATAGCCGCTCTTGAGACTTCATTAGTTACCACCAGTTTCTAAATTCAAACTGTGTTAGAATACCAACAGAATTGCAAAAGAACATGAGGACAAAATCCACTGAAGCCCAGATAGTGAGGGAAACCCATCCAGTAAATTTTCCTTTAGAGTGTGATACAAAAGTATAAACTACTTTTGAATACTTGCAAGGGAAGGACAAGCATAATTAAGACAGAGAGAAATACAACAAAGGAAAAAGAAAGGTAGTGTAAAGGCGAAGATTGCATTGCTTTCACTACTTCCAAATAACCAGGTTAAATCCAATGGACCTGTTTAAATGCACGATGGACAGTCAGACCACACACGGCTCTAAAATCCCCCAGCAATAAGGACACTGTTCATCGCCGTTTGCTTGAACAGGGAAACAAGGCAGAAAGTTTTCAATCAGAGGAAACGGCATTCTCAACTCTGGACAGTTTTGCTCTTTTACCCCCACTCAGATACTGGGCCACGAAATAACTAACACATACCCAAAGGAAAATGCACCAATCCCTCAATAAATCCCAACTCCAAGATTAACTCACTCCATCTAGCAGCAATGTTCCTGGTTTACCTTATTCTTGTATCCAGCAGTTCTTTAATCATCAGTACAACTTCATCATCTTCTTCTGATGCAGCTTGGGGAAAAGAAAAGCGTGCAAATCAGAACTTGGAGAGAATTACAATGTGACTACTAACACTGCATATCCACAATGGCACAATGAAATCACATACAAACATTGTGAGATGACTGAAGCCAAGAGGCAGAAGTCTTAATTCACAGTATCTTTTTCAGCATTATCCTTATTCACATCCCAGGCTGACAAAAAACAGTATTGGTTCAGAGTTCTCAATGGGCAAAGGCCTCAGCAGACAACAGAAGCACCACCTTTTGAAGGAAGCAACACTAGTCAGTAAGGATGGAATAAGGTTAAGGCATGGTCCTCAGGAGGAACGTTCTAGCAACCTAAAAATATTCAGCAGAAGACAAATTATGAATGTGTCTGGGTTTAGCAGCTCTGGATGCAATTTTAAGGTCATTGTCAGTCTCACAGAACCATTTTTAAAGACAGCTTTTCAAATAAAATAAATTCTATATTAATATCAAAATTAAATCCAGATAGAGCAGTGAGGAATTCAACAGTCATAATCTTCCTTAAAACATCAGAAAAATTGTTTAAGTTGCAAGTGAGAAAATAAAAGGCAAAATACCACCCTTGAGTTAAATTGTAAGTTAGTCTCAAGGACTTTGCATTGTTTGGAAAAGACTCCTTACTATTTCTTGTTCATTTAAGACCACAAACCTATCATTAAGACATGGACCATAAGCCTGGGCACTCTTTTGTGATTTAAGGAGGGAAAGAAAAGCCTTTGTAGGTGTCCATACATAAAAGGATCTACAGCAACACCCAACAGCCTCCTGAACACAGCCTCAGTACTTGCAAAAACATTTCACACACACCAAGTATAAAAGACCACGGTCCACACTGCTAAACCACAGAGTCCAGCACAGCTCTAGCAGAGAGAGACTCCTCTGACCCCAGCAGACATGAACCGGGCTTTATATTTACAGGTAAATGACAGCACAGCATTGCTTCTGCTAGAGCTTACACACTCTGAAAATCCTCGTGTTAATTCTAGCAGTTTTCACTTTAAACTCTTGCATGCTTTGCTGAGGGAGAAGGGGAGGCCCTTCTGAATGTCACAAAACTAAACCCAAAGGAGATACTGGCCTCTTCCTGAGGAGTTTGATTTACCTGCATCTGTCCTAGGTGCCTCGTCAGTAACTACAGGTAAACCAGAGGCAAAGAAATCCATTATGGTTGCATAAATATCTGGTTTCAGTAAGTTCCAATCCAGGTCTTCGCTCTCCTTTGAGATTCAGAAATGAAAAAATAAAATAAAACAAAATATTAAAAACAGAGTATCTGCTGCCAATGCGGAGATTCTTCTTACATTACGAATATCATCATGACGTCTCACATTTGATGTGCACATTTGATTTCATAGCTTTGTCAAGTCCAGCTTTGCCAAAAAAAATTCAGTAAGACTCAATCTGTAACAGCCAACAGAAAAGTTTCCTTGCTTGCATGCCAATAATAACTAAGAAGAGGTGAAAAATACAGTTTACTAAATACATGATTTGACACATATTTTTACCAAACTCTTTCAGAGACTCGGTTTCAGCACACAGTAACAGCGTGACTGCGTGGTTCCTACACCACACCTTGTCCCTGCTGCTGCAAGCTCCACGCCTTGGGCAAACACAACACCCCGCTCACACCGTCCTCTCCTGCAAGAGCCTTCTCTGCAGGTCGTCTGCTCTGCTTACCTTGGTGATGGTGATGAAGTCCGGTCCAAAGAAAATACTTTTAACTCCTTCAATTTTGAATAACTGTCTGTTAGGAGAACAGAACAAAACAAAAATCAGAACACACATGTTTCAGGCAACAAGGATTAATTTAACCTGTCACAGAAAATAAGTTCTACAATGCATTTCTAGAGAAAAATAAGCAATAAAAGCAGAACAACTACAAGAAACTCTGGAGTTACTTCACCTACAGCTGACTAAGAGGAAAGGGACCCTGCTGCGAAGGTTTTGCATAGTAAAACCAAACAGTTCTTACAAGCCTTTTCCACACAACATGTGAAAGAGTTATCCTCTCTCCAGTTCTTCTTTAAAGGTAAAATTATATTCTATTTACAAAAATAAGTTTGTTCAGCATCAATCAATATGTTCCTAGTGTTTCAGGTAGGAGTAGTGCACACACTAGGAATGTTTCTCAGATTAAAGCAAGTTATTTAAATCAATAATAAAAAGCTCAATAAAAACTACCTTCAATCCTGTTGCTATTACATAAAAGAACAGAAAACTTGGCACAGAAAAGTGCCAAGCAATCCACAAGGGTTTAACACACCAACTCACTTTGTCAGCAATCTTCAATATTTTTAGTCATCTGTACGATGCATGAAAAAGATTGAAGATTTAGGAAAGCCTCAGGATTCATACTACGTTTCTTGAGATGGTCCATACAGCACCCAACAAGGAGGCAGTAAATTAGCACTCATCCAGAGCAACACAAGAACTTAGATGATAGGAAAAAGCAGTATTTTAAGTATAAAAAGCAGAATGAGAATGTAAAGACACAAATTTCCACAAATAGTTAAAATCCATCAACTAATTCATCTACAGATGCTACTTCTCAAGAGTTAAAAAAAATAATAAAAAAAACATTAGAAGTAGGAAGCACCCAGAGTGAAATGCAACATAAGGCTGTAAGAGTGCTCTGGTGACTAGTGGCAGGGGGGAAGGGGAAGAGAAAATACATTCTCCTCAAAGACTGGACAACATCAAAAAAGTACTGACTGAAGTAATGACAAGAACTGACACAAAACATTTCACAATCCCCATTTGAGAGAATTTCCACACATGAAAAAGTAATACCTGTCCTGGCCTTCCATATCACTCAAACAACTGCATTTAAAGTTACTTAAACAATGACATTTACAAGTGCACCAAACGCTCCTAGATCTGTTAAATAATTCTCCCTCCCCTTCAGGAAGTTTTTACTACTTCTGTGGAAAATGAATATTCCCTTTGAATGAGCATCCATTTACAGAACCCATAATCTGGGGTTTAAAGATGTAAAGTAGGCAATTTTTTTCCATTAACCTGCACAATACTCATCATGGAGCTGTTCTGCCACAGGACACATTATAGCACACATCATCTCCTTTGATGGAAACATTTATTTGCAGATATACGACAACAAAAAAACACTTTCTGACAGCTGAATGCCTTCTGCAACCTGATGCACTTCGGCACGGTCAGATTCTACAGCTTCAACATTCCACTAACATGTTTTGATGTCCTCAAAAGCCTTTCACATTGTATTTCTTACTTTAAGTCACAGAGCTTTGCTTCTAAAGATCGTGTTTGCTCTCAAACAGCTCTGCCACAGACCTTTGGAAATGTCAGTGCTCACGTTTGATAACCCCAGGCTTCCTGGAGAGACCATCAAGTGAAACGGCTTCTATTTTGCATATAATTCTTCCAACGTAAACAGAGCTAACGTAAACGAGGATCTCTGGAGGTAACCTATTGCATCATTTCTGCGTCTCACCCCAAAACAGAAGCCCTTCCGCCCACAAACCAGGTCAAGTTTCTTTTCAGCAGCTGATGCAAGAGCAACAACCAACATGTAAAAATGGATGCTTCTAAACATTCTCAGGGGCTTGGGATGGTGCTTCCAAACCCCTTCTATGCCAAGATGATACAAATCCATTAAATGGCTCAGCAATTCTTACTCCAGGTTATGCTGCAAGTCCCAAGTTGCTTTATAGAACCAGCCTGATAGAGTGGGCCAAAACTGGTTTTCCTCAGACAGAAACATTATAAAACTACATGAAGGAAAAATCCACTGGCTTTGAAGCTCAGGTTAGCACCAACATCTGCCAAAGCAAGCAAGCTACTACTTTTAATATGTAGTATTTGGGGACTATACTTCCTTGTGCTATTTCCCAGTTCTGAAAAGCTGCATGATTTCCAAGTAACTACTTGAATTAAGACTATTCTGACGGGAATGATTTTGCAAAACTGGGGCCAGAGGTCTCACTGGTGATTCAGCAACTGTTCAACTATACCAATTTATACCACCACACAGTCCCGCCGCATGAAGTAGAGCATGATGCATTCTGCTGCGAGGAGCACAGACACACAGAGACTGCTTTATCAATTAAAATCTTCCCAGCTCCCATTTTATGCATAAGTAAAGCAGTATTAAAAATTTAAATCCAACTGAGCTGCTCCTGAGGATAAGGAGGAGCTGTGCTTAAAAACATCAGATCATCAGATGTAGACACACAGCCCATACCGGTGTCCCCCCCAACTTATGACATGTTTAATAATACCTTGCTAAAGGTGAGCAAAACGCTGCAGCTGGTGTGGAAAACTCCATAGTCCTTGACTCCAGCACTTCCTTCCCTGGAATAAACTTCAAGCTATTTGGATTTGGTGTGTCCTGAGTTTGAATAAACATACATCTTACTGGAAATTAAAAAAAAAATAATAAAATATATATATAAATATATATAATCAGACCTAAGTAGCTTAAATGGAAGCCAAGGATCCTGACTGCTCAGCAAGCCAGGATCTGGGTAACACTGCTCCAGAGCAAACAGCAGCCAGCGCCGCAACAGGGTGCTAAAACACAACACAATGGGGTCCACAAAAGCCTCCAGGCTGACACGCAAATGCATAACCACAGGCATGTTATCTCACAGGAAAAAAGACAAATGAAACCTTGTCTTTGCATCTTTTGCTACCTTTTATTTACTAAAAAGCACCCTACTGCAACAGCATCAAACTGCATGAGGCCAGCACCACCCTTACTTTCTTCTCAAGACCAAGAGATAAAACCTTCATTTCTCTGTTGCATTTGATTGGCTGATTTTTTAAATTTAATTTTATTATCCTGAAATGCTGGGAACTCCCTCTTGCAGCACTGCCACTTCCTGTTCAAAGTGTAATCAGTTTAACTAACCCTCTCTTGAACATACACATAATTTATGGGGTGTGGGTTTGTTGGTTTTTTTTTTTATATAGTGCTGAAAAATTAAAAGAAAACCAAGCATAACAATGCCTGCAGTGAACCACACCCTGCTTATACTGTTTTCTACAGACTGAAAAAACACTGTAAGCTATCACTTATCCTCCAGAAATTGAACTGACCATAATAATTTACAGTTCACTGGTAAAGATGTTTAAAAGACAAATTTTTACTGAGCTTTACAGTGCTTTCTTCTGGCACTGGTTGCTGTGGGGTTTTTTGCCTTTTCTTTCTTTCTTTCACTAGAAGAGGGTAAAAAAAACAGATCTCGACTAAAATTTAATTCTCTGCATTTACTGGTGTGGATTTAATAGTGTACTATTCTGTAGTCAGGTTCACACAGTGTATGCCTGATGTACCAGTGAAGCTATCAGTTAAGGACAGGTTCCGCTCTCCTAATTCTCCTTCTTTCTAACTCTCCCTGCACACCAAATAGCACAATGATATACCAACGTTCAGGAATGAAATGAATTGAAAATTCAGGAATGAATGAATGAAAACCAAAGATTTCCAGGAACTAATATTTACAAATAAATTATCCTTGAGATACAAGCTCACATAACTTCAAGACAGATACAGCAGAGGAATTTAGAGCAGCAAAAAATGCTGACGTTATTTTCCTAAACTGCCCATTTTACCTGTGACTCTCTAGTATTAGATGACAAATCAGGCTATTTATAAATTGCCAAATTGTTACTGTTTGTAGCTCTCATTGTAACAACCCATTTGAATTGAATACACACAAGGGCACAGTATACACAAAGAACATTTCCTATTCTTTTTTGTTGTTTTGTTGGTTTTTTTTTTAAAGAAGAAAGACTTCACAAGGAAGTACTTAGTCTTAATGTGAACAGAATAATCCCGACAGAGCAAGCAGCTAGTCAGCTTTATCCAGGATGATGGAAGAACTACTCATCTTCGAGAGCCAGCAAGCATCCAAAATCCCACCCAGCATAACAGTCTAGTTAACAATTAACCAACAGCAGGGGACTGAGTGCACTTTGCCAATTTTTGGAAAGCAATTGCTCACTACCAGCTATTGACGTTGCTTATCTAGCACCTCTAACACCCTAGAACACAAAGGGCTGTATCAGCTCTCAGAAAGGGTGCCCATGTGGGTACCCGCTGCATTTTTAAAACTGTCTTCTGCAGTTGAAGATCTGCCTTCCCAATAGCAGGTTTTTCAATCATTAATCAACCTGGAGAATTCTTTGCACAGCTGTGAAAAACCCATTTGGAATTCAGTAGTTGGTAATGGCTGAATTCACATCAAACACAGTCACTGCTTCTTTCAAGCCTCTGTGGAAGGACCTGTGCACCCCCTCGATGCTCTGCTCTGCCAAGGTAAGAAGATAAGTGGGCAATGTAGGCCCACTGATGAATGAGGCGGGTGCCCTGGTGACAGAAGATACAGAGGAGGCAGAGTTACTGAATGCCACCTCTGTCTCTGTCTATACTGCCGGAGGCTGGCTGGAGGAGCCCCAGAGCCCTGAAGTCCTAGAGGAAGTCAGGATAAAGGAGGAGTTTGCCTCAGCTGATGAGGTCTGGATTAAGGACCAGTTGAGCAGTTTAGAGGTTCCACTTCAGTATGAGGAAAAATTTCTTCCCAGTGAGAGTGACTGAACACTGGAAGGGGCTGCCCAGGGAGGGTGTGGAGTCTCCTTCTCTGGAGACATTCAAAACTCGCCTGGACACGTTCCTGAGTGATCTGATCTAAGTGTTCCTGCTCCAGCAGGGGGATTGGTCTAGATGATCTTTCAAGGTCTCTTCCAATCCCTCATATTCTGTGATACCAAACAGAGGCTGACATTAGTACTTTATCTGCTTCTGCAGGTGTCCTACTGAGTCGACTGGTCAGTCAGTCAGCCTGCCTGTTGACTAGAACTGATATAGAAAAAATGGTCCAGATGAGATTGGACTTCTCTGAAATCCAAATGAAAAAGAAACTTCTGTCTGAGCAGACTCATTTAAATAAAATTTCCATTTGTGACTAATGCCATGCAACAACACCTGCACTTTTTTTTTTGCCTTAGACCCTTTCTGCTACAGCACTGGGAAGCGGTTGCTAAGTCCCTCAGGCAGGTGCAAAAGCACGTTCTTCAGCAGCGCAAATTTCACAAATTTTTTTTCTTCTCTGAGCATTACAAAAAAAAAATAATAAAAATAAAGGTAGGTGCAACCAACTCAATCTTAAAACATTGCTTTTTCAGGGTAATATCAAATTGCAGATGGTATTAATGGAGAATGTCATTGATGCAGTATACACTGATGTGTGTTCAAGAGGGGAAAAATTAAAGAAATATTGCAGCTTGCTAGGTTCCATCTGGATTGTTAGCAATTTTATCTGGCAGAGTGCAGGAGCTAAAGTAGGACAGAAGGCAAAATGAAAACTATCATGAGGGATACATTTAGGCTGAGGCAGAAACAGAATTAAGAAATGCAGGAAACCCAAATAATATTTCACACCAACAAAGCCCCTTATAAGTCTTGGCAGCTGAATGACACAGAAAAAACATGTATAGTCAAGCACATAGTGAGCCATCCTCATCTTCTCCCCAAGCTCCAAACATCCAAGTGCACTAGGGCTTTTAAAACCTTAAACCACCTAGGAAATGTTACCACACTCAGATTAGGCTTTAGTTATTACCACAACGCCTAAGAACTCACAATGCACTCTTCTATTAATTTTTAACTAGTACTCACCTGCATTATGCCATACTGCAGATGGAAAAAATAGTTTCTTTGGCGCAAGTTGATGGAAAGGCTGTTGAGTTGTCAAATTATGATCTTTTAAGATAACACGACAGAACCTAGAGAAAAATAATTTTATTAACAATTTCCAAATTAAGAGTTTGCACTACCCCATAGAAAGAACATTCCACATGCTTCCTGTGACCCCAAACTCAGCAGGACACTCACCTGCCTCAAACCTCTCAGGTAACACAGCAAGCTCACAGGACAGATCACAAAACCTCCCTCACTTTTTCCTCTTTCCAGTGCTCCTGGCTCTCTCTCATTTCATAAAAAAACCACAGACACAACTCTCCAATTTTTGCTACCTAAAAAATTCATCTAGACTCCTTTGTAGCCACTAAAGACGGGCAAATCCCCTCACTTACCTAGAAGAGCGTAAATCACCCTAAGGAAGCCTTCTGTCTTCCCTTGGGCAGTAGCACCTAGAAAAGTAGCTTGGACTAAACGCCTGATTTTCAGAAGATTACAGACATCTGTGATGAATCTAATCCCCAAACACCTGAGGCTGAATCAAGGCCAGAATTTACTCCTCTGCACTGTGGGTTGAGCTGGTTGAAGGTAAGGCTCTCCTATGTGACTCTTAGAAGGTACAAGACAGGCTAAGAAGATAACGCAGTAATTACTCTTAAACAAACAATTCTCATAAGAAAAAAAAAACCACACCAGACTATTTGGATAAAAGACAAAAAACCCTACTAGCAATAAGTACCAAGCCACCCCTCACTCCTGCCCACCTCTATGTATTTTTTTCCCTTTGGGGAATAAAGAAACTCAATATATATTCCCAAACAAATATTTTTCCAGAATTAAACCAGACCAGTTAAAAGAGGCCCTGCTCCATACTGGCCACATAACTTGCACTAGCAGTCAGAATAGGGCTGGTGTCACCTGCTCAGTCCAAATTAAGATGGGGGAGAGAAGAGGGGAAACAAGAAAAAGAATATATTACTAGAACAAGGAAGGCAGAGTGATGGAGTAACAAGCCTAACCTTCAAAAGTGTAAATACTTGCTTGCGCATCTGATTTCCATAGCTTTACACACAGGATCCAGGTGTTTCAGAGCAAAGAAAAAAATCAGAAATCGTAACCAAACCCCTCCTCCTGTCACAGACAACACACAAAAACGTTACAGAGAAATCATTACCCTCTGGTTTCCCTCCTCTTTATCAGAAGGGAGAAAGCAGATAAACTACATAAATTACATCTGCAGGGGCTCTTGCTGAGAGAGCGGCTGATTCTCTCGGGCGCTGACACTCTGCAGAGAGGCACCTCACTGAGGCCCACATTCCTCTGAACGTGGGAACAGGAAAAAACGAAAGAGCCCTCCTCACTGTGAGCGAGGGAGAAACAAACACACAGAAGACCCAAACTGCGTTATTTGCTTATTTTTTTGATCTTGATAGCAGCTACAGAAACCACAACAGGGCATTCTCCTTTCTCTCTTCAGCTTTGGCGATTAAAGATTATACTCCATTTTCTTTAGTCCACCACAAAGTCCTTTGAATTTCCCCTTATTGCAGCATCTATAGCAACCAGGGTGGGAGAATTTCTCCTTATTGCTTAAGCACAAGGGTGTAGGGCAGGTAACTGCCCTCACTGCAGGACCCTGTGCCAGCGGGTTCTGGGAGGAATGACTTTTTGCGTGATCCAGAGCACATGGAGGGGGAATTGCCCCTCATGGAACGATCCTGAGAGCATGGGGGAGGGGATTACCTCCAGCTGCACTGTCCAGAGCCAGACTGCGGGGAATCCCCCTCATAACTCACACCTGCGTGTGGTGCACGGTCCCTCAGAAAGCCCTGAGACCTGCGTGTCGGGGGGAATTAACGCCTGGCTGTTGTAATGGAGTTGGGGGAAGAAACAACTTCTCGCTGCCCGTCAGTAACGAGAAAAAAGAAATAACTCCACCCTCGTCCACCCTGCTGCAGCGGGGAAGGAAAAGGGACAAGCGCGCCGCGGCCCAACAGGTCGGGGTGCCCCCTCGCTACGACATGGCCGCCCCCTTCTATCCCCTCAGCCGCCTGGGGAAAGGGCGAGAGGGGTATCCCTCCGGGGAAAAGCCGGGCTTCCCCTGCCGGAGCCGGGGGCAGCGAGGGGCCGAGGGAGCGACGTGGTCACCTACCGGCCGCCCAGCCACGCAGCCACCCTGTGCCACCGCGCGGCCGCCATCTTGGCGCTCCTCAGGGCCGCCCCGATCCCGCCCAGGCTGAGACGCAGCCGCAGCTTCTGGCGGCGATGAGAACTAACCCCACCCTTCCCCCCCCCGCTCCTCCGGTTATCTCTTTTAAATATATTAAAAAAAAAGGGAG
>VZTM01027172.1:0-88431 GCA_013400555.1 Jacana jacana | reverse complement strand
ACTTTTTTCTCACCATTGCCGCACATTCTAGGGTGATGAGGCCCCACTGTCCGTGTCTCGGCTGCTGGCGTTGCTCTCTGGAAACAGCAGGGGTTACCACAGGCAGGGCAGGGCTTGGAAACAGCTCCATCAGAACCGAATCTTCCTGTTTTGAGGTGAACTAGAACCAATTTTCTTTTCAATAATTTTACTTTTCACTTAAGCCTCTTCAGACTCTCTTCTTTCCTGCCCTCCGAGTCTCACAAGGCATCAGAAACCGCAAGTTTAGCCCAGTAGCCTTCCAGAGACGGGGGCTGCAGAAAAGATTAGAGGTGATGGGTTTTGAGCACAAGACATTTGAGGGGGAAGCTCTTGATTTTGCAGATGGCAGCCAACACTCAGGGCTGTTGCATGAGAAACAAGGGGAGGAAAAGTCAGCCTGGGGAGGACGGAGACATGTTTGCAGCTTCAGCAAGATGAAGAATTGCAGTTTATGGCTGGCCCAGAGCTGCCATTTCCCTCCTTAGAAGGAGATTGTAGTCGGCCAGTTTTGGACCAGAAACTCACATTAGGCTGATCATACCTGGTTTTTCATTGAATCACAGAATGGTTGGGGTTGGAAGGGACCTTAAAGCCCATCCAGTGCCAACCCCTGCCCTGGGCAGGGACACCAGGTCCCTCCAAGCCCCTTCCAGCCTGGCCTTGAACCCCTCCAGGGATGGGGCAGCCACAGCTTCCCTGGGCAACCTGGGCCAGGCTCTCACCACCATCACACCAAAGAATTTCCCTTCAAACCCTTCCCCCTCATCCTCTGGCACCCCTCCATCATCAAGTCCCCTTGAGGGACTGGAAGGGGCTCCAAGGTCTCCACGGAGCCTTCTCTTCTCCAGGCTGAACGCCCCCAGCTCTGCCATCCTGACCTCCCAGCAGAGGGGCTCCAGCCCTCCCAGCCTCTCCAGGGCCTTCTCTGGCCCTGCTCCAACTGTCCTTCTGATGTTGGTGGCCCCAGAGCTGGAGGGGGGGTGTCTTCCCACAGTGGGGCAGAATCCTCCCCCCATCACCCTGCTGGCCATGCTGCTGGGGATGAAGCCCAGGATGTGGGGACCTTTCTGGGCAGTCAGTGCACGTTGATGGGTCACACTGAGCTTCTTACCCACCAACACTCCTAAGTCCTTCTCCTCAGGACTGTTCTCCAGCCATTCTCCACCCAGCCTGGATTTGTACTTTGGATTACCCTGATAATTATTCTCTTAAAATAAACTCATACAACCTAAAAATTCAACCAAGTTCTTTAGGCAAACTTCCAGCCCTTCCTCGCTGGATTGGCTGTACCTCGGCAGGCAGCTGCGCGCACAGAAAGCATATTTTCCCTGGGCTTTGCCAAAAACTATTCTTGGACACTGCTGTGTCGCCCTGACGCTTGCACAGTTCAGCTCGGCAGCCATCGGTCATGGACTGTTTTGCTCATGTAGGGCAGATCTTGTCTGGGCACAGGTTCATTCTGCATCTCCTCTCCAGCAACAGCAACCTCAGGGTTTGCAGGGGGGAGCTCCATCCTGCCCTGTTGTCTTGTAGCATCGCCCCAGGCATGAGGGTTTCTCTCCAGTAAACCAGAATACCCACTGCTGAATGCAGTGAGATCAGTTTGACTTTACAACTGTCAGCTAGAATAGGGACAGACCAAGTTCAGTGCCTTGGCAGGAAGAACTCATTAAAAAATGGACTCTGTATCCAGCAAAAATATTTTGCCTGGGGAAGGGAGAAATAAGGCACAGCAGAGAAGATGTATTGTAATCAGATACAGTTTTAATAAAATGTACATAAGTTTACAACTTGAACATTTCTTCATAATGATTAGCACAGATGATCACACCTGGAGTGCAAAACTCAGCTCCATCAGATCTGCAAGTCAGAGGTACCTCCAAGCCTGCAACAACAGCGTGGTGCCGACAAAGCACTGTTCTTGGGACACGAGCCACAGATTGTTTATCACTGTTAGTGGAGACCATGGATGCTTCCAGGTCTGGCCTCTCACTCCATGCAGAAACCAGGGAGTTTCTTTCCCTGTCGGACTCGCGTGTAGCAATGCTCTGCCAGCTGCACCCAACAAGGGAGCCCCCGGCCCCAGACAGGCACCCGAGAGCATTCCTCCCTTTGGAGAGGAAGGACTGGGGAGCTGAATCACCATCATCCCTCTAACTTCACAGGACAGAATTTCTACATGTGTGTGACAGTATTTACCCTACCTACAATGGAAACTACAGGCCGTGGCTTAGTTTTAGGAACACTAACACAGCTGATCAGGTCTCAGGAATGTGTTTCAGAACTGGAACAAGATTTCACTGTCGAGACACTACTGTAAAAATGCTTTGGAGTCTCTCGGTGTACTGAAAGGCCTTGATTTAACACCATGAGGAAAAAACAATTCAACTCCCCAACACAAGAGTCTTTGGTGGAAGCTGAGTTAAAGTCACTGATTACCACTTTGGAGTGATTGAGAGTTCGGCGATTAAACAGATCGTGCTTGGCCTTGCTTAAGTCCCGCTGAAGACGTGCTTCAGGTGCTGTCGTGATTGCTTACACGGGTTTGCTGTCACGAGCGTGATATCAGTGACGTGCTCCATGCATAGTGTGCATTACAGACCGAGTGTGCTCTGGCTTCAAGAGACTGAAACTGTAAACTTAACGCCACATTATGACTAGTGCTGAGCTGGCTGGAAGGGAGAGGAAATATGGGGGAAAGTCCCCAAAATACTGCAGCAGGCTGCAGAAAGTGCAGGTTAGTGCCCTGGTGGCTGGTCCTGTTATGTGTGCTGTAGAAACATCAGGGCAGTGAGGCACAGAGAGCCAAGCCAGCTGGGGTGGGTTGGTTCGTTTGGGGTTTTTTTTGTTTTGTTTTGTTTTGTTTTTTCATGCAGAAACTCTGATTAATCACTTTGAAGACAGACTTTAAGTGCGTTCACGCTAAAGTTGGCAATGCGTAAGAACCAGTCCCTCCCAGCATGAATCTCGGATTGTCACAGGAGTGCAGTGATAATGCAGCCTCTGGCCGTGTGCGAGGAGCCAGGGCAGGTCAGAGAATCTACTACAGCTTCAAAAAAAGATGAAACCAATGTCTCTGTTCAGAAAACAAAACTCTGCATTGAGGCCATACCAGTCCTATTTCATTAACATCACTAGTTTTGTGGCAAAGAAAACAATTAGCATTATTCTTCCAGCAGTAAGCTTCAGAGGCTACGGAAATGAAATTTCCACTTGCAATTCATCACACTGAAGCTCCAGTACTGGCAGTGCAGGATTAGGAGGAACGCGGGCTGGCAATGAGGATATCAGACTAACAGGCATGGAAATTCAATTTTCTGACCGTAACCAGAAGTCTCATGACTCTATAGGTCACCTGCAGAGATACAAACATGCCGCCTCCATCCTCCAGAGGAGATTTACAACCATTTAGGCATTGGGTGTATGCTGGCAGGATCCTTAGCAGGGTTAGCTTGTTCTGCGTGTAAAGTGCTTGAAGAACGTAAAAGCTGCCAAAATGCTAGATAGAAATTCAGCCTGACCTGACCCGAATGAGGGCTGCAAACGACCCCGCACACCTCGCTGCATCTCTTTTCCCTTTCTCCCTGGGCTGGGGGTGCAGGACAGTGAGGTTTGGTCATCCCCGCCTCGCCAGCACCAACACACACAGAGGAGGCTCTGGTCCAAGCATGACAGGGAATGGGCTAATGCTTCTCCAGCATCAGACAAGTAAGACCTGGATGTGGCAGCAAAAGAAGTTTCACAGAATTATCCAAAAACAATTTTTCAAGTAAAAATGAAGGCACAGAAGGAGAACCCAAATCCAGTCAGCAGAGGTAATGCCTCGCATCCACATCTTATTCATCCTGCTTGCTCCAGCAAACATCTCCCTGGTCCACAAGTTCATCCCTGCACCGCCAAGGCCAAGCAGCTTCCCAGCTTGAGAATTGACCAGCCTGAGGCAAATCCAGGCTCCCAGCAGCACAGCATGGCCATGGCACAGGCTACTTGTTGGATCAAACCTGGGCCCTCGTGTGCTCTCCTCTGTATCCCTTGAATTTGCAGTTTGCTGTCAGAGCCCTTCTCAGCAATCCCAATCCCATCCAGCAACAACCGAATCAGGGGGTGAGGTGGGGTGGGTATAGATTTAAAACAAAACCAACCACCACCTTTGGGTATATATTTAAACAAAACCTTCAATGACAACAGAACACAATAAATATCAGCCTCAGCTTTGCTGATGAAATGTCTCAAGGGAAACCCAGGAATTTCTTTACAGTACTTTTGTTTTCAAGAGGTGGCGAGACTGAGGACAGAAAAAACCCTAACCAACTAGTATGCACCAGTGTTACTCAACTCTGAGTGTTAAGGTTTCCAGCTCCAACACCACCTGACCTGACCTGGGCTCGGCAAGTCACCATTTGCCAGCCCCTGGGGCTGTGCAAGCTGCCCTGGCCTCCCTGCTTTCTGGCATTCTCCCCAGAGCTTTAAGTTCTCAGTCCAAGCTTCTCCCACTCCTTCCCAGGCAGCCCCCTGGGAGGGAGTCCAGCACGTCCAGCAGAGCTTTTGGCTCATCTCTTGTGACTGAGGATATTTTGGAGGGGAAGTGAATTCCGGAAGGGGAAAGGAAATGTGGAGCAGGTTTGAGGTGCGTGGCTGGTCAGCCCCCGGCACTTGGGACTCTTCGACCCTCCCTCCCTTTATGCTGCTGGGCTTTAAAGTCAGCATCGAGTCAGCCCTGGGCCGTGCAGAGTTTGGCTTTAAGAAGTCTTCACGTGAATCTTTAATATGCCTGTTGCATTCCTTTAATGCTTATTATTTGGACACCAGACAAGGCTACGTACTGAAGGTGGTGCCAGTTTTTTTTCCCGCAAAACTGGACTGAAGTCTATTTTGGGCTGCAGACTCTCTCCCGGCCGTGGCTCCAGCAGGTCAGGGGGAGTTAACGGCTGGTCCTGCGCTCTCTCAGCGTGACAGGACTCGCAGGACTTTCTCTCCCAGTACAAACCCATCAGAAAACGGGCAGGGCAAGAATCTGCTCTACATCCAACCGGTCCTGATCTCAGCAACCTGCCCATTGCTCCAATACTTCCCCTTCGGGCAACTTGCCCAAAAACCTGAAAGCCACTCGTGGGACGTCCCCAAAGGCAAAATATGTCCTTCACCCTCAGCGCAACTCTCCAGCTGACGTGATAATGAACAAACTCCCGTGGGAAATGGCCACCACAAGGCTCTTCAGAAACTGGGCCAGGTGCTAGTGGAGTCAATGGGGATTTTTTCCATAGATATCAAGTCTTTCAAAATAAAACCACTGATTTTTTTTTTTCTTTCTGGGGAGACAGAGTGCACCACTAGCAGCTGTTAGGGGGAAAGATCACTGCATCCATGACGGGAGTCCCTATAACTGCAAGCCACACTTCCAAGTAGCCTTTGTGGGCCAGAAACAGCAGATCCAGGACAACTCAAGCAACCAGGCATTTTGCACAATCTCAGACAGGGTGGTTCATCCTTCTCTCTGCCTTATACTAATGAAAAAGAGGGGAGCAAAGGCTCCTTTGTTTCTGCCCAGCTGCCAGCCTGGGCGATTCTTCCTCCAAACACTATCCTGGGATTTGCTACCTTTGAACAAGTGATAAGGAATTGTCTTTCTCTTTGGGAACAGGGTAGAAAACACAGTATGAAGCTGAACATGTTACCAAAGGACTGTGAATGGATTTTGTTCAGGTTCATCCTTAAGAATTTACAAATACAGAATCAAGTTCTCTGCCACTATGAATCAGTCTAACCGGACTGCAGCCAACGCTGCCTTACACCAGGGGAGGTCCACGGATCAGGACACCTATTGAGGTGTCTGCATAATAAAGCGTTTCCGTTAGGTGTATTTTTAATACTGTAAGAATGCACAGCTCCCTCCTCCACAACACCACAAGCAAATTCCTGGGCCCTACACTTTGGCATAAACCAGACAGGAAACCCAGATGTAAAACTGAAAGCTTTTGCCTGATTATTCCATTTCCCAAACAGCAATGGCAACAGCCTGACAGGCTGCTTTGCTGAAGCTCGTGCCATCCCAGAGTTTGCAGGAGGAGTGACTGACGGCACCGCGAGTGCTTCCGCTGGCCCCTCCAGGCCCCAGCGCGGCCCCCGGGCAGAACCCCCCCTCCACGTGTTACACGCTGCAGCGAGCGCAGAGACGCCACCCCTGCGATGCCACAGCCCCGCTCACGTCAGCACCGCACAAACCTGGCACCAGACATGGCCCCCTCGGCTCTCACTGCTCCAGAGTCCCGGCTGCCAGGTTTGCCATCACTGCCGACCAGCAGGAACAGACAACCTTGGCCTCTTCGCCAGGCCCCCGCTGACAAGGCAGAAACCACAATAACCCTTTAACCTGTGAAAGCATTTCCTTTCCAGAGCACTAGCAAGTCCTGCTTGACTTGGTCTGTAATTAATAAATCTTGTAATTCATCTTATAATGCATTTCCCCAGCCAGGATCAGAAAATATGGAATATTACTGGTTTGGAAAAGCATCTAAAAAAGAAATGGGGGGGGAGGGGGGAGGAAGGCAGTGAGAGGAGGAAGGTAAGAAGCAACTGAAAAGGATATGAAGATCCTGAGAGCCAGGCATTCAGACTAACTAACATAACTTAAAATGGTTCAACTATATATCACTGCAAATAGAGTTCTGACCAAAAAATAATTATTATTTTTTATATATATATATTGCTATGTCATTCATTCCAACTAAGAGGTTCGAGGTCCCGAGAGAGGTGGACCTACGGGAAGCGCACCTCCCAGCTCACAGCAGATTAAGGCTTTTGCTTCCCCGCTTTGGAAGGGAAGGGCGCTGAAGTGAACGGATCCGCACCGGGCAGCTCTGTAGTCCTGGAAGACAGAGGGGCAACAGAGACAGATCCTGCTATCGCCTGCCTGTTGGTCTGAGAAACCACTTTGTAAGCAGCTATAGGCTTGACTTTGAGACCCTGCCCATCTTCTGGACTGTAGTGGCGGGAGTATTTTGATAAGGACTGCGGACGGAAAGGCTGGTTAACTACAGAGCCCAGCACCGCTTCCTGGGGCAGTGCATGTCCTTCTTGGCTTCTCTCACTGGCAACACCAGCCTGCTCTGGCAGCACACCCTTAGAAGGGATGTTCTCCTGGGTCTCCATGGCTCTTACGGAGGAGGAGGGATGAATATTGCTTGGCTGAGTAAACCCAGCAGAGGGATACTGAGATCTCACCGAAGCCGTGGACCCACGCACTGCTGAATCCAGACTTGGGAACATTGGGTTAGCTCTGTGCTGGACATCGCTTCCTTGACTTAGGAAAACAGGAGGTGTGAACGGTTCCTTAGACACATTATGGGAAGTCAACTCCTCCATACTTTTCTTTTTAGTGAAAGGGGCTCTCAGAAATACATCTGTTTCTTCTGGATGTCTGTGAGCCATGTTGCCTTTGGAGATAAAAGGAGCTTTGGTAAAGACATCCACCTCATCAGGCACTTTTCTTGAGCTTCGGAAAGGAGCTGTGGCGAAAACATCCGGTTCATTAAAAACCTCCCCAGTGTGCAACTGGAAAGCAGGGAACAGCGTCTCCTCTGCTCTACTCTGGGAAGACTGGGAGTGGGGATCTTCTTTGGAAACCTCACGTCTTTCCCTGGGTGCAGACTGCGGGATCCCAACGTACAACTTGCAAGTTTCCTCCTCTTCTTCCGAATCCATCAGCAAAGGCCGGGACCCGCTGCAATCCAAAAGGTCTCCTTCGTGGTCTGTCCCCTCTCCTTCACTGCTGTAGAAGGAGCTGTTGCTTGAAGGACCATCTCTCGTTAAGTAGTCTGACTCTGAGTTGTGCTGTGTTTTCAGTAGCTCAGGCTGACCCTTGTACAACACAAGTCCATCATTGCCAGAAGATCCTTTAGGGAGTTCAAGAGCTACAGCTGGGAATAGGGACGGATCCCTCTGCAGACCTAAAAATGCAAGAGAAGAGTGTTACTCAGCAAGCTCCATCTCCTGCATCGCAATAAGCATGAAAGGTACTTATTACACAAGAAACGCCATACTGTTCAGACTTAAACCACCATCACACATGGAAATGAGAAGAAGAGGGAGGGCAAATAAAAGAAAATAAAAATGCGAGGAAAGTATTTACAACACACGAACTGACACACAACTTGGCACTGCCTCACAGCTCGGGGACACCACAAGAACCAGTTCTGAGGAAGATATGGAAGATGTTTGACACACGAATGGGCACACCCAGCACTCTCTCAGCACTGTTCCACAAGGCTTTCTCTGCCACCCACGACGACAACACCATCGGAGCAGAGGGGTTTTCTCTTGGTAACGCTGCTGCCTGGAGTGAGGCTCCAGCAAACAGACAGGTTTTGCTGTCTCATTCTGCACTGCTGCTTACTGACTGCCCTATAAGTAGACAGACAGCTCGGCAGAGCCTCTGAGAGCTGTCCTCTGGGCTGGCTGTACATGTTTCAGAGAATGAAGGTCAGCCTTCAGCTTTTAATGAACCCTGGTAACTATAGCAGCATTATTTTAAGCCACTGCAAGACAAATGGTTTTTAAAAATCCATACCATGACTTCAAATTTCCAACAGAATTACAACAATCTGGCTTCCTTCTGTGTTGGTGTAACAAGACAGTGGGAGGAGAGGCTCACTGTCCTGCTCCTCTCCAGGTACAGGAGCCCAAGATAGGGTTGGTTTTGCCTTACAACTCACACAGACAGAACAGAAGATCTCTTACCTTCAAAGAGCTATTGGCAGCTTAGGAGTCTGTCATTGGACTCATGTTAGCAAGAGGACAGGAAAAGAGGCACATAAAACTAAGCAGCATGAACTGCAGGAAGGAGGAGGAGGGTAAGGACCTGGGTAAGGTTTGGTGCCCACCGAGCAATGGACTGACCAACCCCATCCCACCTCCCCCCAGCTGCGACAACATAGCACCGTGGCATCCAGGCTCTGCCCAGCGTAGCCGTGCCCCTCTGCATGCCCAGCTCAGCCCAGCCTGCGAGGCACTGGCTCTGGATCAAGGCTGCAAGTAAAGACACAGTAGTCGTTCATTAGGCATCAAAATCGGTATTTATTGGGAAAGTATTCACTTGGGTACATTACACTGCTGAATAAAGACAGTGTAGGTATGTGAACATTTTAGAAGTTACTCTACAAAAATACTATTTATCTTTCCTGAAACCTATGTTTTCAGAAATGGTTTAACCTTAGGTGCTCATCTCAGATTACAGGAACACTACGCCTATGGTGGTGGGTTCTTCCAGGCTGGTTCTATATTTACCAGGTATTATTGTGAGCTTTTGGGAATGCAGGCTGAGGCAGAGCAAGACCAATCACCACATCACGCAAATGCCTCCGTATCACCCCGTCCTCACCCAAATACAGCGCCCGGGAAAGGAAGGAAAGGAGAAAGGCATCGACTGCAGTGAACATTATGCCAACACAAACCAATGACCCACTTCTTACAAGAACAGCACAAACAAGTCATTTGCTCAGAATTTTCTCTTTCAAGAATTACTTGCATTAGTAATAATCTGTTTTGATGTAAGCGATGACATTTAGGACAGGGTAGGAGAAGGGGGGGGACGGGATGTAAGCCCGTTTGCTCAGGACAGGATCAGCACGCTGCTCTCAGCTGACAGGCACTGTACAACAAGCAGAACGTCTTGTTTTCAAAAACTTTACTATTTCCAGTGCTTTCTTGCTCTCTCTGCCCATCGTAGACAAGAAGGGCACCAAACATGCTTGGAAGCAGTTTTGTCCTTTGCTAAGGGACACACAGGAATTGTGAATTACTCTGCGAGGGAAAAATGAAGTGATCCTTTGGAAGGGACTTCCAGCCTTCAGTCATGAGCTGGTTTTGCTCAGAGCTGCTGGGCAATACAGCCAGAAGGGGAGGGAGGGTCCTGATTGAATACAACAGAAAAAGGCCCAGCGGTACTAAATCACAGCAGGTTACTCGAGGTGGGTGTGGATTTACTGACAAGAGAGGAGCACCATCTACACTGCCGTGCTCCAGTGTTCTCACATTGAAGGAACCCCTGTTCTTGGGTTCCCCGCTTGGTTCCTTGTGCAGAGAGCAAGAGGAGAGTCCCAGGAGGAGCTGTGGCAGCATGACTACAACAAAGCAGACAACATCATGCCAGCATTTTCCTCCAGCTAACATCTGGGTCCGTGTCCAACTAAACAGTGGCTCAAATGTCTCCTCTCATGGTTGTTAGTCTCTTATGTTAAAAAAAAATCTGAGCTCTCATTAGACACTGAAATGTGCAATCAAACCAAAAAAACCCAAACTCCCTTGTGGACAGGTCAGTGCAGTCCCATGAACAGCCTCAGCTACAGGCTCTGCAGGGGATCGTTTGGGAGGTACGTGCCGCATCACTTCTAGGACAACAGAGGATTCAAGTTGGCCAGTGCCGATGGATGCTTCAGCAGGTCAGAGACCAGCAAGAATGAAGCTCTTAAGGGACCACTGCACATGAGAAGGCGGTTCTGTTGTGTTAGTCGAGGAGAGAAAAGGGTCACCTGTGGGCTGGTGACAGCATGAGAGTAAAGGACAAATCTCATCAAACCAAGAGAGCATCTTTTTGTTTGAAGCCCTGCCCCTTCTCTGTGACAATCCGGCTCCTATTCACGCCAGGGGGACACTGTGCCAGAGGCCTGAAAAGATACAGGCAAGTGGTTTGTGCCAGTCAACACACAAAGAACCCACAACCGCTCGTGCAAAAAGAGACCCCTCTTTCACAGAGGTGGCGTTTCTAACATCTGCCCATGCTGAGAGGGACACCATCAAGGGGCAGCTGCCTCTGGTCCCCTCCTCCTCCAGGAATCGGTGTGTTACTTCACGGGGAAGCATCCCTCGTGTTTTCAATGAATGCTGGGGTTTGAACACACGCACCCTGCTAACAGCTGCAAGCATCAAATCTTTACAGAACCTTGAGCTCGTAGATAAGGTTTCTCCCTGGCCCCGCAAGACGTTTGTGTACTGCTATTATTCCAAGGTGAGATGTACAAACTAACGAAACAACTCCTAAACTATACTCAGGGCTCCCTCTCTGCAGGGAGAGCCTTCATAACAAAACCACTTATCATTGGGTACCCAGGAACACCCTGTGGGTATTCAGAGAGCAACCTGAAGACAAGACCATTCACACTGAAGTTACAGCACTGACACACAGAATTCCCCCATCTTTTAAGGGAAACGGTGCACCAAAGTGATGAAGAACTGAAGGAACTGTCAGGAAAACTAGAAAAGCTTTACTCTCCCTCTTAGAGGGGGCTGCAAGGAGGCAGAGCAGTCACCAAGATGATGATCTCATTCCTGGAGCAGAGCCCAAAAGACCGTCAGGGCAGACAGAGGCCTTCCGAGAGTCTAAAGCTGCTCTTCCACTGAGTAACTCTGATCTCACAAGCCCCACGTCGGGAAGGTCTGAACTCGTGGTAACAGAGAGCACAATTACTAGTATGCAAGATTATTAGTTTGGCATTTAAAAAAGGTCAAAAGACTTCTCGTTACTTCATTCTTGAAACAGCGAAGTTCTTTCCTTCTGTTCCAGTTCCTAGAAGCAACATCATTAAACGCCAATAGAGAACTACCCCCAGCCAGCGCTTTCCATGAGGAGGCACCAGAGCAGACCAAAGGCCAGAGCCACCATCGCTGTGCCACGGGGCAGCAACGCGGAGAGCAGAAGTCAGCCTTTCTGCCCAAAGACACTGCTCGAGCAGCAGATCCAGGAGCAGATCTGGGGTCTTCGGATCCAGATCAGGAATGTGATGTTTGAGTTCTGGCACACTCGCACAGCCGTTCGCACCGTGCGATGGGGCAGGTGTTAAACCGTACCGACCGTGCACCGCGGTCCAGCAGCTTCTGAACAAGACCGACCAGCTGGGGATGAACCCCCTTCGGTTTTCCCCTCAGCTGAACTGCGCACAAGCTGAGCACTACGTAAGCAAGTTGTTTTTAAGAGGCAGTCTGTGACTATCTCAGGAAAACATAAGGCGAGTTTCAAGGGGTTAAACTCCCTCCCGTGGATGGCAGGAGCACAAGTCTCACACTTCAGTGATGTCCTTACAGCCACCCCAGCCAAGCGACCCACCCTCCCCCCGAGGAAGATCTGCTGCGTAGGCACGGCCATCCCTCAAGCGTTTCAGTTACAGAAATAGAACTACACAGGAACAAAGAATAAATACAAAGAAAACCTTCTCCCTCACCCCCCAAGCCTAGGATTCCTGCTGGAGTGATGCAGTCTTTGTCACTGCCACACGCATCCCCCAGGAGAAGTCCCAGGAACTCATCTCACCCAGCCATCAGTACCCGAGGAGCCCCATGGCTCAGAGCAGTCCCCACGTCATCCAAGCTTCCCCCACAGCCATGGCAGCCACTCCCTAATTCTGACCAATTCCCCTGGAAGTTCCTGAACTAGAAAATGTATTGGCTAAAAAGAAAATAACAGGCACCATGTGCCTGGTGACCTTTTCTGTAGTCAGAGGCCCCACAAGCTCCATGTTTTAGGTTTGCCTGGATACCCCAAAACTTGCTGGTCTCAGTCTTTGGTCTGAATCGCACCAGAACTTTCACTGTAACAATTTTTTAAAATATTATTTTATTCTAATCAATTTTAAAATAAGGTGGTTTTGGAAAGTCGCTGGAGGCAACAGCCTGTGAACTTCCAGGCTGAAGAGCGCCATCGTCATTCAGTTACAGGAAGCCCCTCTAAAAATCATTTTGTTCTACGGATTTGCTCAAGTTGCCACAGACTTGCATTAAATGGGCTGTGCAAGAACATGGAAGGCCCATCACAAAGCCATAGTGCTAAGATTCTTCCACTCATCTCAGACTTCTCCAGCAGGTCACACAGTGCCTGCAACCCTGGGAACCCCTGAAGACTTGGACAGCCCCAATTAGAGGAAGCTGCACCTTCAGTTTTTTGTGACAGCTGCTCCCAACACAGTGGGTATTGTCAGAAACGACACCATTTGCTGATATCCGAGTTGTGGCTGTTCATCTGAGTAAAAGATGAGCTGGTGGGTTTCCAAAGGCAGGGGCAGTTCAAAACCCAAGTCCCCTCAGGGACCCAACACTCATGTTCCCACTGTTCCTTTTAACATCTCGCCACCCCAAAACCCAGAGTTTATTCTTGCATCTAAAGCACAAACCTGACTTGTAAGGAAATTGCTCTGTGTATGGTTGCATTTGTTGTACCCCCATCAGGAGGATCCATCAAAATAGTCAATGACAGGAAGACTAAGATCAGCTCCAGCTGCTCAGGGCAGAAAGGCTCCTCCGTCATCCCCAGGTGAACGAAGGGCACGTACCAGGCAGAGGAGAAGGGACCACTCCGCTGGGATTTTGCTGACTGTAGGTTTGTGTTCTGTTACTTAACACCATCCAGCCCCACGACCCTTAAAAGGGGACAGAAGCATCTCCCATGGCTCCAACCACCGCTGTAAGAGAGAATCCTCTTACACAAGTTTGGGAATGCTGGTACCGAACATCTCCCATTGGGACACTGGCTGAAAGTCCCTTTTGCTCCTTCACAGCAGCAGCTTTCACACAAACCCCTCACCAACACTAACCTCATGCCTGTAGGACAGTCACATTTTTTGGAGACCTTAAAATTAATGCCAAGTATCTGCTCATTTCATCTCTCAC
Organism: Jacana jacana; assembly: GCA_013400555.1. Lineage (NCBI taxonomy): Eukaryota > Metazoa > Chordata > Aves > Charadriiformes > Jacanidae > Jacana > Jacana jacana. The sequence goes on along the minus strand of VZTM01027172.1, from coordinate 74,757 downwards.
ATTTTCCATTCAGTCCACAAATAAGTGGCAAGTGTTTTCTGATGAAGGAGGTCTAGATAATGGGCATCTCTACAAAGGTCTCCTTCCGTTGTACGGGATTTCCCACCCAGATCCATGAACAGCTACTTGAGAAAGCAATAAAATAAACATTCACATCTGCTTATTTAATAGCATTATTAACAACCCAGTGCATTTATAATTTTTTCCAGAACCCTTGAACAAGTGCCATTAGATTTAAAATCTTAAACATTCTTTAAAAGTACTTTAATTCACAGAAATCTTTGTTTCTAATATACAGTAGATGGTTACTTTTTAAAATCCATTCTCTTTTCATATAATCTCAGTATCTGACTATACAATAACTTTCTATCTATAATGTCTTCATGTTTTCCAGTCCAGCTTGCCTGTGCTTTAGGAATATAAAACAAAAAAATAATAAAGTTCTATCCACAATTTTACTAAGGTCATTTCCATAGTTCTCATGTAAAGCTTCCCTTGGAAAGTGCAGTATACACGTGTAATGATACAACACACTTAAGCAATACTTTTATTATTAAGTGTAGGTTTGAAAAGAAGAGTAATGTAGAGCAGACACAATCGATGGGAAAGCTATTTACAGAATTTGTTAAACTAAGTGTTGGGGGCAGGAGTAGCGGAGAGACTGGAGATAAGAAAGGAGGAATCACAACCTTTGATTTCTTTCCTTCTCAGCGCGAGATCGGTACATACACGTCAGTCGTTCATACTTTCACACATGGGAAACTGCACTTCTACTAATACAGCTACGTACACATACACAAGGTTAGCAGTAAGCTATTAATTATTCCACTATAGAGGAATAGTCCTCCTCTTCAGAAAGAGCTTTCAAATACGAGATAGAAATTCTGGACTTCATGACCGTAAGCCAACAAAAACAAGTTGAGCGTATCCAGCCAGTCGACAAACTAAGCATGAGAAGGGGAAAAGAAAAGGTAAAACCCATCACGTTGCAGCAGCACTTACTTCAAACCGTCTGAACCAAGTGCATGCGTGTTCCACAGAGACTGAGGAGTGGAATAAAGTCCACAGGAATCTTTGTCTACTGAAACAAATGCTTCCATACTTAACTGGTGTGCACTATATGCAGTTACAAGAGAAAACGGGGAGCCCAGAACAGATACCAGATGCTTGACTAAAACCAGGATTAAAAATAGACAAACAACCGTAGGACAATTTGTTTCATACACAATTTACAGTAGGTTGGGGGGGGATTTTCTTTTTTCCAGTCAAACACAGAAAAGTCACAGCAAATACATCTCCTGCTGCTGCAATGCCCTTGTCATCCAAAAAAGGTCAACAAAACGCTAGTCACAGCCATACTCGCACGTATTTGGTTCAAACCCTTGTTGTATTTCACTTTGGGGCATTTTTGCAGCTTCAACAATCTGTTCTGTTTTTTTCTTTTGCTTGTTTGTTTGTTTTTGTTTTTGTTTGTTGTTTGTTTGTTTTTTCCTTTTTCCCCCTCCCCAAAGAAGCACAGTTCATTCACAAACAGGACTGTTCAACAGCAAACCATGAGCTGGGGGCAGTCTGGAAAACTCTCTTCATCTGCACCATCACCAGAGGTACGGGGCAAGACTACTCCAGAGGAACTTGGGGCCTCCTCCTCTGAAGCACATCCTGGCAATCTAGAAACATCAGCTGCCCTAAACCAGACGCTGCAGGAGAGGGACGTCCCTAACCCATTTCACTTGCCACTTTCATTAGAAAAGAGGAACAAAACCAGAAACCAAACCCCAAAACACAAACGCAGAGATCGAACCACGGTTGTTCACGCACGAGTCTAAGGGGAGAGGAGGCTGTTGTACACAGGGATCATAGAGCAGCTATGATTATCTACTTCATTTACAGTTAGGCTTCCCGCGGCGCTATGCGTACATCTCAGCAGGGCGGCCAGGGACGGTGCTCCCTTGACACACAGGCTAGCAAAGACGGTGCAGAAGGAACCACAATGGGTTTTACCAGCTTTAGAGAGAGAGAGGACTACCTGGAGAACCGAGACAGACTCTTTCCCAGCACATGGAAAGACAGGGAGAAAGGTGGGTGACTGTCTCCTGTTGGCAGATTGTTTTTTCTTTTAATTAAGGAAAAAAAAACAAAGAAAAAGAAAAGAACAAAAAAAAAAAAAAAAAAAAAAAAAAAAAAAAAAAAAAAAAAAAGAAAAAAGAAAACAAAAAGCCCAAAAGAACCACAACTGAAGATAACTCTTCCGGAAATGAAAACAGAGGATTAGGTACGTTACAGAAACTGCATCTGCTACTGTGTCACTGCTACAGGTCTATGAGCTGATCCACCAGCAGTAAAGACCTGGCTATGTTGGGAAGACTGGACTCAGAGCTTCCACTGTTGTTTCTAGAATGCCCACCTGAAAGTGTGAGAGATAGGAATTCAGTATTGAACAGGACACACACACACACACAACAGTTTCAGATGTTCAAGAGCAAGCAAGCAAGAAACAAGTCAAAGCAAACCAGAAAATTTCCTCCAGCCTGTCTCAGGGTGATAGCAACAGCATTACCCGCCTCACTCCTCCTCCCGCTCCCCCCGGCTCGCTGGGGCTGCCTGGGAAAACACTGCAGCAGCCAACAAGTCTCTACAAACCAATTCTTTTTCCCCACGTTTCTCATCCAAACTGCAGAATCCTGTCCTTACTAGAGGATTTAAAGATGGATTACACGAACTCCCACAGCCTACAGAAAGGCCTGGTTTTGAACCTTGAAAATGAGTTGCTGTTCTAAGAGCATCTTTGAGTCGCCAGCTATTTCAAGGAAAGTTGAGGCGTCGTGTGCCTTTCTCTAATTGGTACTTTCACACTGAAGGGAAAATTTTCCTCTTTACTCAAGGTAGCCTGTCTTGGCCCAACTTTCTAAGTTTCAGCAGGAGCAAACTTTCCAATGTCTGACCACTTTTTCTGAGGAGTCCTTGAAAGCTGGCACTAGATGCAGAGCCAGTACAGCACATTGCTGCTCGAAACAAAAATGGGAGCTAGGGAAGTAAAAAATAAACAACTTCTACCACTGAACTAACAAAAAAGCCAAACCACCACTGCAACAAAACAAAACAAACAAAAAAAAAGGAGGATATTTTTAAACCTACACTCACATCTGGAGTGGTGTCATCTAAACTTTTCAACAGTGTGACTGGAGAGAAGACCTATTTGACTGACCAGACTGCAAACCCCTGCCTACTCTACCCCTACAAGAACTACAAAATGCAGCACCATGACTTCTTTTAAGGAAAACAGCGCTGCTTCTCAGACTCAACCCTGCACAGAACTCCACGTCTAGGTGACAGGAATGCTGCAAAAGGAGAAGCCTTCCAACCTGTCTCCTAAGGACTCTTACTGCTCCAAGCGCTTCAAAGGAGGTGGGTATTGTACAACCAAGTTCTCATGCTTGCTTCCCACAAGCACCTTTGAAAGACACATTTTGGAGTTGGAAGGGAAAAAACTCACTTTCAGCAGAAGTTTCAGAGCTGTAAAGGATTAGCATCATCTCTCCTTCCTGTGCCTCAGGCCAAGGTCACTTAGAAGTCAAGGGAGCCCCTTCTAATGGCTTGAACAGTACATAAGCACAGCAGAGAAGACAATTCTCCTTTGCACTGAAGGCAGTTGTGTGCCCTCCCTGGCAGAAATTACTCCATGGGACCCAGCGAGGCTTCATGTCTATTATCTCTTTGACATACAGTCTTGTCACCAGGAGAATTTAGAGAAATTTCAAGGCCAATGTAAATCAGGGAGAGACTAAGCTCACTCAACACTACAATGACAGTATCTTAACAGTTTAATTACTTCATATGTTAATTACTTCATATGTGCCACCCCACAACTTTTCCTTTTTTCCTTCCCCTTTTCACCCTCGAATCCTGGCTTACCTTGTGAATTTTTGGATATCAACACTGGAATTGGGTCAAACTCATCTTCTGTCACTTTTTCAGAGCCCTCAGGAGCATCAAAGCCTGATATCAGGTTAGTATCTTCTGCAGCAGAAAAGAGAAACAGCAAAAAGGAAAAGAAGCAAAGATAGCAGAGATGGCTGGTTAGAATTGCTAAAAAAGTGTTAGAACATCTCAAAGCTTTCAGAGAAGGGGTTTAGTAGCAGGAGTTTAATTTAAAAGGTGAAATAAAGTTGGTAGGTCTTTGGTAAAGGAGGTAAGAAGCAAGAGTGCCAATTAAATACAAAAGTGGAGGGGGGGGTGTGTGGAAACAAACCAAAAAGCGAGCCAAGTCATGAGAACCAGAAAAAGATTCAGCCAATCTGAGGGCTTAACCATGGGCAATGTTCAAAGCTGTGGAAAAGCCTGGGGCTTAAGCTCCCAGGGACTGGAGGTATTCTCTGTCAGCACCCGGTGGCTGTCACATATTAGTACCCCTCGAGAGCACAGCCTGACTCCCCAGTCACCAGCTCTCATGCACAGGGAGAAGAAAAGGGCTGGGAAAAAATAACACAGAAGAAATTCCAGTCACCTACGTGAGACTTTCACCTAGAGCTTTCACCTAGAGTGATAAAACAAGTACAATATGAAGTCAGATTTCCAAGGAATTTAAATGCCTGAAGACGACACTAGAGACTGAGAGAGATTTTCTTTAGAAGCCCCTAGAGCTGTTCTGGCACATAATTCCATTGATTTCAAACCACGTCAACTGCAGTCAGACACCTGGTGGGAGGCACTTTCAACAATCTCCTCAGCACATGAGACATTTATCTGCCTTATCAGGCAATTATGTACCTTTAGGGACTTTCACACTTTCGCTGGCCGTCACTGTTTGTTACTTTAGACACATAAAATATCTTCCAAAATCAGGTCTCAATTATTACACGAAAAATTTCTGGAAGCCCAGCAAGGACACGTACACAGAACAGGAACGTTCCTGTTTGACTCCTATCACGAATAACAGCTCTTCACCTCAAGCTGACAAAGAAGCTAACACGTTTTGTGGGAGAAGATGCAAGAGGCCACTTGTGGAAATTGTCCTCCAGAGGATCAGACCCAGAATAAAACCCCACAAGCTTTATAGAAGACCAGCCTGTGAAGGGTCAAACCCACAAAAACCTTTCATCTTAACAGAAAGTCTCGTCATCATTCCCCATCTGGAGTTATTTACTTGTGGCTCCCCCCCCATTTATACACACAACTGCTCACAGCTCCTTTTCTCTATAAGAAGCTACCAAAGGAGCACAGCTCAATTATGAACCATCTTTCTTCAAGAGAGAGAAAGGCTAGCAAGCGTCCCCGCTTGGGCAAAACTCCTTCAGAAGTGTTGGAGCTCGCCTCAGTGACTAGATGTTCACCATCAGTAGAAAAACTCCCCACTCTCGCATACGTGCAGCCTGGGGCTGTAGTCTGCAAGCGCAAATTAAGGAATCCTGAAGGCTGAGCCAAAATTCAGAGGCCAGGAAACAGCTTAGTAAAGGACAAGAGAAAGGATGCTACGTCACGGCCGGAGCATCAGTCCATGCTCAGACCGCGGCTGTTTGTCCAAGCCCTCCTGGCCCCATCGATAACCTGCAGCTCCACAGGCTGGTTGCACCCACGGAGAGCAGCGTCTGCCCCACTCGGGGCTTCTTATCACCGGAGCCAGGACAGGCTAAACAAAGCGTAAGCCAAATGTGCAGTTAATGACCACAGCTGTAAAAGCAGGATTTGAAAAGAAGGCACAAATGAATTTGGGAAGATTTCAATATTTTGCCTCCGCCCCACTAACAGAAGTCCTGTCGTCCTTGTCACACGTGAGTCTTCCTCATTGCAAAGGGAGCCACAGGGCAGCCTGGGAGAGCAGGAGTCTGTTAATTCATGTCCTCATTAAGTCACACCACCAAGGTTTTGCCTTTGCTGTGTTCTAGACATGGAGTAAGAACTGCTTGATGTACATTTCAAGCCATTTACTCAAAATAAAGTGGTCTGGAAGTGTATTATAGCAATGAGTAATTACAACTGCTTGTTTAAACCCAAAAGCTCTATGAAAAACACAAACTCATTTTGAAGTGCCATCAAGTGTAAAAATTGATTACAGACTATTTTTACAGCAATTCCTCTGAGGACAGATCAGTTTCTGTTGCTAGAGGGATACTTACCAGATGAGCTAAGCAAAACCCAACATCAAGGGACACCCAGCATTTGTGCTCTGGGTCTCTCTTCAAGGCAAAAAATACCCCAGAAATCCTAGTTTCCCCCTCTCACCCGAGCGTATGTGCACTACCCAATATTCACCGCAAGCTTGGCATAAGTGAGAGCCATCCGCTAACATCTGGCACGGTCCCCGAGGGACACATGAACCGCTCACAACTGCTCTGGTCCATAACGGGAACGTGGAAGAGCAGAGCAGGAATACTCATCTGCGAGTGGCACTCCAGACCACTCCAGCTCTACCGCTCTCCAGCCACAAGGTGTGGAGAGCGCCTGGATTGCAACTGGATGCTCTGTGGCTTGTGGCGGGTGGAAATAAAAAAAAAAAAAAGCAACACCTGAGTTAGGAGCAGCCTCACAGGGTCCACCTCCTCTTGCTTGTTAGTGGAAAGAGAAGAGAACTCTGATCACTGCACGCTATTTCTGCAATTCCACTCAAGCTCAAATACTGACACACTGCAAGGGCTGATGTGCAGCTCCTGGGAATCACCACGCACTGTCTGCTTCTGCTCCTCAGCTCTGCTTTTTTGTGCTCTTATGAAACCCTTCTGTTTTCCAGTTGGATGTTGCACTATGACTTTCCTTCCTATTTGCTGTGACACTGCAGTTTGACACAAGAACATTCTCCTGATAACCTCAGAGGACGACAACATTCTCTAGATCTGGAGGAGCTCAGTCACATGACTCCTTGCATCTCCAGAGCCTGTGACACCGGTATAAAAGATTATTAGGCTCCCTTCCAGAATTAATAATGCAGCAGAAAGCCAGGTCTTGAATCCCACGTGCAAAAAAGCCAGGCTGTGTGCACTCCCTTCCAGACCTGAAGGAGGGCTGAGTTCAAAAGCCTACCCTTTAGGCCAACTGTATCCCTTCTGCTGCATCCCCGTCTCACGGAAGATGCCATCTGTCTTGGCAAACCTTGTCTTCACAGTCAAGCTGAATACTTTTATCTATATTTTTTCCCTTAGGAACTTCAACAGTCATTCCAAATTTCACCAGCTTGGGAAGAAAACAAAGCAATGGCTTGGGGCGGGCCAGGGCAGGGGGAATAAAAAATACCACCACCAGAATACAGGCCAGAGCATCTTGTTGTGTAAACCAGTATCAGCTTCACCCCACGCTCGGTTAAGACCGCATCCCAGGACTGATTAGGTGTTAGAGACAGGGGGACACTTTACCTTTGTGAGGTTGAGTCGCGAAAGCTACAGGAGCAAACTCATCCAAGAGGTCAGCAGCAGGGTTAGAAAGCAGAGAACAGTCAAGCAGAGAGTCTTCCCCAGTGAGAGAGTCTGAATCCAGGTCAACATCCAGCACGGCAGCATTAAACAGGACACAAACACTGTTAAGCTCATATTCTCACAGTCCCCTTCCCGTCCACTCAATATACCAACAGAGCTCTGATGCAAAGCCAGCACAAAAGCTACCTCTTTTTGTGCTGGCACATGTTCTTTACTGCTCAGCAGTAGGGATCTCCAACACTTTCACCAACATCAAGCACGTTCTCTGGGGCTGACGGCCCTCTGAGGCTGTGTGTGCAACAACAAAACTCCCCACGGGAGACAGGTTAAAAGCTGGGGGAGCAAAGGGGGGCATGGGGAAGGGAAGGGTTGCAGGGACTCTCTGGCAAAGCAAAGCACAGTGCCTATTTCACAAGAGACCTCCGAGAAGAGGTGGACTCCATCTCCTGCAGAAATGGCCAGATGAAGGCCTTTGCAGTGAGGAGGGACACGAATTACTTATGACCATGGCCCAACGGAACAGACGAACACCAGTGACTGCTCCCGAGTTCAAAAGCACTTCACTGGAGCAATACCCTGGCACCTACAGATGTGTAACGGTGGGCTGAGGGAACACCACACTGCTCCTCACAGGGAGGTGAGCAACAATGGCCTTCAAGGAACCACGCAGCACCCATTTAAAAGATACATAAGCCCAGTTTACGCTGGTGGAAAAAGCAGCAGAGACACTCCTGTTCAAGCAGACGGTGCTTTCTGATTTCCACAGCCCACACTGGTATGATGCATCTCCACCACCACCATCACCCCTTCCCCAGCATCCTCCTGCCTCACCAACCTGTCCTGTTGGAGGCAACCGACTCGGTCTGTGACACAAGGCGTTGGGGCAATGGAGCCTCGAGGCCTGGTATGAGACTCTCAACAGCTACGTCAGGTTTTCCTTTCCAAAAGCACAAAATACCAGAACAGAAAAGAAGCCAGAGGTTAGTTTGTAAGACACAGCACAAGTAGGAACTGAGGCAGCAGTTGCCTGAATCCTTTAGTGACCCTCTAATTGGTGTCAGCTACGCTGGAGGAAAGGAGGAGGCTGCGCTGAGACCACCATTAATTTAAGGGAAGACTGTGACGTGTTAGTGTTTGCTGGCTTTGACTTTTTCTGTGGTTTGAGTTTGTTGTGGGTTTGGTTGGGGTTTTTTTTGTGTGTGTTTGTTTTCTGAGGGGGGTTGTTGTTGTTTCTTTTTTTTATATAATTTATTTTAATTTGTGTAAGCCCAATTGGAAATCTCTGGAGGCTGGAATGGAATGGGAGGTCACCATCACCTGCCCTGCAGGAGGCCTGGGGCTGGGCAAACAGCTACAAGCCTTTGCAAGAGCTTTTTCCAGCAAAAGGAGAACACTAACCTTTAAGGAGTGCTCTTGCTTTGGAAGTAACAGATGATTAAAATACCTTCTGGGGAGCCCTTCCCATAAGCTTGTAAAAAAAAAAAAATAATCAAGATTCTTTTTTTCTTCATGTTGAGTGCCTAGTTTGAGCACCCAGTGGAGCAAGGACTGCAGTTTACAAAAATGTGATAGAATTTTAGAACTCATTGAAAACACTGCTCCCCAGTATCGTCTCATGTTGATGGCCGTTATGGGGACACAAAAGGAGATGTTTATAAAGGCTGGATAGAAAGACTTGGTTTTATACAAAGCATAAAGGGGGTGGGAGGGAGAGACACAGAAGGTAAGTGTCACTGTCACAGTTACACCAGGTCTAATGCCTGCCTGGGTCTCTTCCTCAAGGACCAGCATGAAGGTAACGACCAAGAAGTTAAAGAACAAGACACACCCCAGGATACCATTGGCTTTCTTGGCCACAAGGTCACATTGCTTCTGTTGACATTTCTATCTTTTTTGGAAAAGACAGAACAAGCAACAGGGTCTAGTAAAAACCTCATTGATCTCTGAGGTAGTGTCCCTCCATGTCTTCCATTCCTGTTGTCTGACTGTCTTTGGTTTGATTTTTCCAACAACACTTTCTCCTGTTAAAGGGCAGAAAACTGAAGCACCATCAGACTAACTGCACGAGACCACACAATATAGTGGCACAAAAAATTGCATGTTGCCTCCTGTCTTGGGATAATATCTTCCAAAATGGACCATCCAAGGATGCACTCAGACACTAGGACCAGAAATGTTCCAATTGGTAAACCTAAGAGATTCACGAATGTTTTTGTCTATATGGTACTGTGTGTGTCTGTGATTTGCAAGATCATTGTCTAAGAGCATTCAGGCAACGGCCAAAAATTGTAAAAGGGAGAAGAAGAAAAAGTGACTTCTTTCCTACCTTTGAATAGAAATTCAAAGCTACAAGGTTGTAACCAGCAAGCCAGGAGATCCTGGTGGGACCCAAGCCCATCACAGCAGCTGACTGCAACTCACTGCAGCCCGCAATTATTAGTCTTCAGTAGATTTGGCAAAATATGATTCTGCAACACTCCGAGATTTTTTTTTAGCCTGCCTGGAGCCTGTTGCATCTGGACTCAGGGCAGCCCAGTAGGATTATTCTCAGCGCATGCCCCAGGTCAAAGGCAATGCTGTCCTCATCCTGCTCAGGGATGGTGCAGAGCAGGCAGGCTCAGTGCCCGGGCCAGGATTACACACCAAGTCTTTCACAGAAATGGAGGGATTTTTTTTTTTTTTTTTTATCTTTACCTTCAGTCTGCAATTAACTTTCTTCTACCAAGACCAGAAGAACACACAAGGCACAACCGTGCCATGCTATTGTGCAAATCTTTAAGCTGAGATTTTAAATGCAAATACGACGTCTTCGCCACTCAGCTGCTAGTCTCACGGGGAAAAGGCAGATTTGTCTCAGCATAATCCAGAACTTGCCATACCATTGTGTTTCCCCAACACCAGTGGCTGTTCTGAGAGGCCAGGGGGGGTCAGGTAAACACGCAGAGTTATCATGCAGGGACAAGACATGCTATGTGAGACAGAGGGAGGAGGTGCCCTGAGTTTGTTTTTACCATTCACAGCGTCTGACGTGCTACCGAAGGGGTCAGCAAGAGGCAGGATATCAGGGAGCAGAAGCGCAGTCTCAGGAGATTTGAGTCCCTCAATCAGTTTTTCTGGGTTAAGCAGTAAAAGGAGGAAGGCAAGGCAAGAGAGAAAAAGCAAGGAAAAACAAATAAATAAATACAGAAAAAGACAACATTAATCAGGTGCTTAGTTCAGTGGCTCAGTTCAGTGTGTCAGCCAGCCTCAGAAGAGCATCTGTGCAGCTTTGTGTGCAAGTAACACTATCACAAAGAGATACTCGAGGGCAGCTATTCACGGTCATCGGAGACAACCGAGGACATCCTCACCCACTGGGTGCTGCTCTCCCTCAGGAGCCACCAGAAAATAGCCTGCAGCTCTGTCACTCTTACCCAGAGTGCAAAAGCTTTATATGACCCACTGAAAAATCAAATTTAGAGAGAAAAAAAGAGGGGAAATGGGAAAAGAAAAAAGGGGAACCTGTAGTTTTTCCCCCTCTCACCTTCCTGTGTCAGGGAGGTCATTGCTGGTCTTTGCATAATAAGAAGAAACAGAAGAGACAACCCAAGACATTAGAGCTTGGTATACAAGACCTATTAATTTGCTCAAGAATGGAACACTTCTAGCCCTTAAGAGCTTAAGTAAAACCAGAAATCACTGAGACACTGCAGTGTCAGACATCTGAACTTGCCGTTGGGTTAAACAGCTGTCTAGTTACCAATTCATTATTTCAGCTCTCGGGTTTCAAATCAGAGGTGCCATTCTCAGCAGTGCGACTCCTGTGGTTCCCATTACCTTTCAACAAAGAAATGTAGCTAGCCTGGGCAAAGCGTTGAAATCTCAGTTAGTAATCCAGTGGATGAGTGATTTTGCAGTCATACTAATCAGATTTTCAATAATGAACTATTTTTGAATTGTATAATAATTTCAAATAATATTGAATTGCATAATAATTTTGAATTATTTAGTTTTCACCAGGGTTTCTTCCCAGAACAAGAAGATAAAGAATATTTTCAGGATTTGCTAGAAGTAATCACCTTCAGTAGAACAGCACAGATAAAATTTGCTCCACACTGGCAAATCTGGCCATTTCAACTTGTCAAAATGACTGCATTTACAACCTGACATTGGAACGAGTTGTGCCTCTGCCACAGTTATGCCTTTACAACTATATTTTATGTTTTGAGTTCAAAGGCCGGTGTTATTATTTATTATCCAAAGAAAATGTGACCATAACTGCACAAAAGCACAGGCTCTGGAATATTGCTGTATAAAAGACTTACCACAGTGAGAAAGCCAAAGAAAAGCTGAAGTTGCACTGTTACATACATGGCAATAATATTGATCTTTTTTTTATTGCCCTACATAAATAATAAAATAGCCTAGCAGCTTTGGAGCTACTCATTCAAAGCAGGACAAATTCTACTTCCTGTGAAAAACTTCACAAGCCAACAAACAAAAGCATCCAGAAAAAGGAAACCTTAAAAGCAACCCACGAGGCAGCTCTTCTATCATCAAAGGCCTGAAGAAGGTCACCTGAAAGGAAAAACCTGGTGGGAACGGCAGCCTTCAATGTCTTGTAACATTTTCACCTCGACAAAGAGTACTCAGTTTTAAAGGGCGGATTTGCCAAAGCAAATGCACCCCAACTGCAGAGGGACCACCTGGGCTTCTCAGCCGCACAAGGAGGGGCCTTTTCCTTAGATGAACAGAGGCTGGGAGCAGGGGGTTAGCAACAGAAAGAGGTGTTAACGCTACCAAAAGTGGCCTAAGAAGGATGGAACTGATCACAGCACGTTGGGCAAACACACCACAATGCAGGAGAGAGAGGCTCAGGGACAAGAGCCTGGGGAACATGCTCAGGTCCTTCGCCCAGAAGGGAAGGGGCACACTCCGAGCACAGGTGACAAAACCAGCATTTGAAATCAATTAATCCAGGGTAACAAGGCACAGGACACAACTGGGGAAAAATTTCTGGATTGGCTCAGAGCTGGACAGTTTCAGATGGGGTTTCGAGTTCATAAGCTGTGAAGTGATGTGTAGGTACACTGGGAATGCATTCCCATTTTAGAGATTCAGGCCCAAGATACTCCTTTCAGAGCAGACTCTTACAGAAGGTCAGCTCTCCTCAAGGTACTTGCATCAACCTCTATCTTCAAACCAATATATACCACAATCATTCCTTTTATGATCCCGTTTCCAAGTGTCCTGCCCCTTGAAGTCTCCCTCCTTCAGCTGTACCTTTCCAAACAGTGTCCTCCATTTCCTCTACTGCAGATTTTTTGTTTAACACACTGGAACTGCCTCTCGCTCTGGTGCTAGAAAGTTATTATTTTGGCCTATTAAGCTCGGCCACACTTTTTAAACACTCAGAAACCATGGTGGTGTTCTCCCTACACATTAGTTTTCCCTCCTGTCCCCTGGGCTCAGCTGGTTTTATGCAGAGACTTACGCTGTCAGTGTAAATTCTGATTTTTTCATATTTTGTCATTTGTCTTATGAGGTCTCCTTTTTGTTTCCTTCCTTGTTGGCGCTGATCTGCCAACGCTCCTACAGGTGCCCACTGACTCTCCTGGGGCATGAGCGAAAGGAACCTTATCCCTTTTCAGTGAGGCCAAGAAGTTCAACAAAACCAAGAAGGTGCCAGGATGAATGAGACAGAGATACCAGAAGTACCAAAAATGAGATGCATCGGTCTGTTCTGCCGCAGCTGTTCGTTTCCCTGGTTTCTGTTCTGCGTTGCAGCTTGCACCAGGAACGAGAGAAAGCGATGGAACAGCAGTTGCAGTTGCTTTAAGTGGTGGGAAATTCACGTTCAACCAGAAGCAAAGAAACAGTTAGTGAAGGCCTAGCAAAAGCCATGGTTCTGCATTAGCAGGAACACCTTCTCTACCAGAGTTAGGTTTGGTCTCTTTAGCACAACACGTGTGGTTAAAGGAAGTTTCTTCTGAGCCCACACTAGAGTCCAAGAACACTCCATGCCTTGGCAGTGGCAAATAAACTCTACTTTTAAGTCTCTGCTTCACCAGAGCTCCAGTAACTGGAGGAGGACATCCTGTAACACCAGGCTGGCTCCCTACGCGTGTACATTAGGCAGCTGCAGATGAACTATATCCAGACCTAGAAAGAAAAAACAGTCTCCTCTCATGATTCTGAACTGCATTTTGGGTCCTGCTACCAAGGGAATTCTCTAGCAGAAGTTTAATTTCAATTTCCAAGAGACAAGCTGCTTCTGCAAGCGGAGCCATGGCTGAGAGGGTAAGAAGCCAGCAATGCTAACTGATTTGAACAAGAAATCCAGTAGCACGAGTAGAGGAGAAACTGGGATAACTAGTCTCATTCCTGCCACCTGTACAAACACAACAGCTCCAAGTCAGGCACACACAAAGCGAGCAGCTGTTGCAGAACAGGCTCCAGCAATAAAGCAAATGACACAGAGGATGTATCTGCCATTTGCAGGAAGAGAGTCCAGGCATGGACTTCTCTATGACCCCCTCTCCCACCCACCATCCCCTTCACAGAGATCTTTTACTGAAGGAAAACCAAGAGATGTTTTGCCACTGCAGCACCAGCTTCTCTTGACTCTCCTGGGCATGGGGGCACACAAGCACAAGCTGTGTTTTAGAAGTGGTCATGATGGAAAAGAAGATCAGTTATACAGCGACAGAAGGAGAAATAAAGAAATAGAAACTTCTTCTCTGCTGCAGTTTCAGGGCCCATTGCAACTAATTTTGTGTATGTATAGAGCCAAGACTGGAGTGTGACAAGACAGAGCCCATTCTGTATCAATCACCGTGCAATTAAATTCAGGATTATACCACATCAGAGGTCTTCCTCCCTCAAACCCAACAGACATATCCAGATTATGCACCTGCAGACACGTGAACAAGCCTGAGGATAAACAAGGTTTAGAAAATGAAACCCAATATAAAGATATTGTATATCACACAGCTCCTGAAGGGCTCTTTGGGAAGGGCTTTTATCAAACTCCAGCTGGGAAACATGTGCTTTAATTGACAACCGTGCTCTTCCCCAGACAGCCTACCGAAAATCTGCCAGATGTTTTCCAGGTCACAGGGAAGTAAGCGAGATTCAGGTTCAATGATCTGATCCTTGATATTTCATTGTCTGTCCGGTTTTCTCCTTTGCCCATTTTCAGTGCTGACAGGAGGCAGCAAGTCCACTCTGGCTTCACAGCTAGTGAGGATGCTGGCTGGGTGAGTGAGATTCATTAACAACTCTTAAGATGGGGTCTATTCTTAATATTCACAAAGGGGCACTAAAAAGTGCCTGATCAACCCTTTCTGGAGCTGAAGTCCAACCACATACCGCAGCCTTTAGACAGATGTTTCACATTCTTCCTGAATTCCTGGCTCGTCCCAGTGTGAAGTTTCTGAATGTTTCCCGTTATAGTCAGAATAAGCAGAATATGGTGCAGAAAAAGCAAAGCAGGAGCCTAGAGCTCTCCGAGGCAGCCCGAGATGGCGGACATTGGTAGCTTCAGAGACTGGAAAACTAAATCCCTTCCTCTGGGCAGGAAAGCAAGAGCCTTTTCTCTGATTTGCACCAACATAAGAAGGAAGTAATGCCATTTAGCATCAGCACAATTAACTACGGGTCTCTCGTGGGACAAGAAATCAAGATCAGTCATGCGTAGGTTGAGGAGCACAACTTTGGACAATACAATGAGAAAACTTTTTTCTTCAGATCCCTTCTGTTCCAACACAAGCACAAATCTGATTTCTGAGATTTGTAATTAATTTGCATGTGCAGCACCCCTGTTGCCAAAGCCTCCAAGTTGGCATGCCACAGTCAGACCTGGCCATACAGCCGTCAGGCAATCAAGTATATGCAGAAAGCATTTTAACAAGGATTCAGATTATGAAAAAAATACAAATGGAGAAACAAGAGAGGCAAACGGGGTTTCGGTTAGAGCAGATTATTAGAGAGAATAAAAAGATTCCTGAGAAACTTGCAAGTTAAAAGGGGAACGAAGGGCAAAAATCTGCCAAAGGTTGCGAACACACTGAACAACCAAGATGCAACATCTCAAAGCCCAAGGAGTCCACCAGGCAAGCACCCCACACGGGACGGACGGTACTCACTCGGGTACTGCAGAGGAATAGCAAAAAGAAAGACAATTCAATAGAGCACACAGCAGAGTTCTTTTCTTCGGATGTCAACTGGGAAAGAAAGGAAAGGCTGTAAAAATCCTGCCAAGTCGAGTGTGCTGCGAGGGGGAGGGCAGGCTCCTGAGGCAGGTATGGATTAGCCACTTGGGAAGATTCCTGCCCATCCATCAGTCGAGTATTAAAGACTAAAGGAAGCCTTGCACGTTATTCAGCAACACAGGACTTGGACTAATCAAGGGAAGGCACTGGACTCTCATTTTCCTAAGGGAGCTTCTGTCAAACGGAATTATTTCTCATATAGCACAAACAGAAAGAGAAGGGGAAAAAAAGCAATTAGCATGCTTTAAATACACATGCACATGACACTGGAAACACCATAAAGAATAGTAGGAGAATATTTAACAGTGGCTCCTTAAGAGATCAAAATCAAACCATTTTAGTTTAACTTTCAAGATCCCAAATATTTGTCATATAAACGCCCTTCAGATCAAACTCAAAATCCAAACAAACACCACTTGATACTATTTACACTCATTTGAGATTCCAGTGGCCTGATGGCTTTGTTGCTCCAAATCATCAACACACCATTCCTGTGCTCTCAGTTAATGATATGGCAATTAATTCATCCCGTTACCAGGCAAGTTCCCAACTCAAGATGTAGACTTGATGTAGATGTAGAACTCATTAGTACATACCAATGTGTGCGCACATCTCAATGTGTCCTCTTGGGAGAAATTGCTAAGTTTTTATTAGAAATACTGCTTTTCTTGAACAGCTCTTATAAACACCCTGACATAGGGCATACATTATCTTAGAATTTACAGGCCTAGGGCAGGGAGAATGATGCAGATTAAAAACATTTTATCGAGCATTGTGTGCCATAAAATAAAAGAGCCCTCCGACGTTTGTAACGGGGCCTTGTTAAAGCAGCTGAACTGGTGTGTTTTGACAAGGATGTCAACGGTTTGAGTCCCAGCTCATGCTTCCAGCTGCTAGAAACTGCCAGCTTCAGCAATCTGATCTCAGCTCCGCACGATTCTTTCCCATTTCCAGTTCTTCAAGCCTTGCATTAGCCTGAGCCTCGCCTCCAGCACCCTGCAGAGAAAGCCTGGAAGCCCAGCTCCCAACGGGCATGTGGTACAGCGCAATGAGGAAAATCCCGTTTGGCTTAAAACTCCTAGTTTTGAAGCCAATTATGTTTTGAGCAGGAGCAGTTATCAGGGCCCACCCACTTTTGAGAGCTGGCTCGAGGAATGGGACAAAGGTGTGGAATCATTTTGGGTTGAAATCACACTGCAAGATATCTGCTTCTCAGCCCTGCTAAGCATCCTCTCAGGCTAACATAAAAACACACTGACCTATAAGCACTTGGAGGAAATAAAGGCCAAAAAATAAATCCTTAAATTGTGTCCTGGTTTGAGGTAAAACACACCAATTTCCTGTTTTACAAGTTTACTTTCTTAGCCAGGCCTTGTCTGACTCCCCCAGCTCCGGGATTCCCAGCAGGTTGTTCCGAAACTGCTCCCTCTCGGGGTGCTCAGAGCTGATCCCCCCCAGGGATGGTGCAGAGAGGCCCTGGCTCATACTCATGGCTGGAACAGCCAAGGGCAGGGAATGGCGGGATCTGCCCCCTTGGAGGGTGGGAAGCGGAAAAGCCTCCAGGGGTCACCCCTGTGGGGAGGAGGGGACAGGAGAGGGGACCCCAAACTGACCCACAGGGTATTCTATCCCATCCCCATCATGCCCAGTGGAAAATCTGAGGGATCAAAGGGTCAACTCTCTTCCATTGATGGCCAATATCTGAGGAGGACCCTGTCTGTTCCTCTGCCTTTGATCCCCATCCCAGCGTTCCTGACTCCAGAGCTGGAATCCAGCTCCTGTTGCTCACCCAGTCCAGACTGGGGCTTTTCCCGATGCTGCTGGGGACGTGAGCGCCATCCTGGGAGCTTGATACGGTTTTGTATAGACCGTATCATTAAAAAAAAAATAAAATTAATTATTTTATTATTTTTTATATTTTCTCTAAGTATTTTAGTCTTTTTTTGAAACTCCTGAATCTCTTTAATCCCTTCCTCTCCTCTCTTTTACGTAGAGGGGGGAGGGAGGGGCCATCATCTGTCTTTCTGATTGGTCAGAACCTCGACAAAGTGCTATTTGAACCACGGCAATGACTCTAATAAGATACACCGTTCGCCTTTTGATTGAACAGGAGAATCCAGCTTGTGCACAGAGGGCTGCAACGTGCCTTCCCAGCCTTTGTTTCCTTCCCAGGCTATGCGGGTTGTTTATTCCTTAGCTGTGCCCACCATGGAATTTCTCTTATCTCACTTTCTGTTCTGGCCAAGACAATGTTGCAAAGGCCGCTTTGTGCTGCTGTTCTTCAAACAAATCACTGCATTAAAGACACATTTGTGTCTCAGCTGCAGCTGGGATGCTGATTTATTGTAGGAAGAAAACTGCTGTGCAAATTTTGTAAAGAACGATCCACTCTCTTTTGAAAGGGGGTACAAAACGATTGACTCGTCGTGCTGAGACAGCATTGTCCTGGGTGCTGATGGAGAGGCCACCAGCACCACCACCCTGTGCACAAGACTGAGCCACATGAAGCAGTGTGGTGCAATCTCAGGGACAGTTTGTCCTCCATCCAGCCACTGGGAGGAGTGGAACTTCTCCTTCTGGGCTCTCACACCTCACTGCTGCTGCTCAGAACTTCTCCTTGCCTGCTCTGCCGCCTAGGAGCCCCACATCTCTGCCCTCCTCTGCAGGCAGGCCTGGGCAGCACAGGGTACCCAGGGGAACATTTATCTGGAATCAGCAAAAGGAGACTCTCCCTCCATCCCTCCCACCCCAAACCACCCCTCAGTTAATTGGAAAGGGATATTTTTGACAATATCTCAAGAGGGCATTTCACTGGGGCCACCCTTCACTTACTCAAAAACTTGTTTATCTGAGATGTGTCCAGAGTAAAGAGGGTATATCTAAAACCTTCCTCCCAACACTAATGGATACCTGAGGAGTGCAGGTAACCACATCAAGACAGCACTGGAGCGTTTCAGTTTCAGCGGTTAATAAGGGGCATGGGCTAAAGTAGAAGTATCCAGATGCTCCAGGCCAAACCTCTCATTAAATACTTCTGCAAAGCAGGTTTTCAGGATTGAGTCCAAAGTCCGTTCATGCCAACAGAAATGAAGTCAAAAGAAACAAAACCTACTGCACGTAACGAGCATGAAAACTGTAGACCTGGGACTATTTATGGAGTGAAGCCTCAACGACAAAGTGAAGAATCTGTCTTGAAGCTTCATCACTCAGTCTAATTTCAGGTCTTCAGAATACCCCATGCAAAACTTTAACCCCTGTGCTCCTACCAGCTAAATTTTGCTGACAAACATAAAGTAGCCACATGTAGCAGAGAAATTGCTATTCTGATCAAATACTCCGTTATGACTAATCAGCAGCGAAGCCTGCAATAAGCTTATTAAGACGACCTTGGCTCACTTTCCTACACATGCATAAGGAAAAATGTTTTCAGTATGAATATTTAATTCTCCCTTATCTTAACAGATGTTTTAACAGATTTTTCATCCCTCTTGCCAGCTCCTCTTACTGGTTACAATTCCATTAAGAATTGCAGCCATTACGCATCGGAGAAGGAGGAATATACTGAAAACCATTCTACTTTCATTCCATTATTGTGCAAAGCTGGCATTTCTACCTTCTATAGGGTAGATAGCTCTTCTCCAGAAGCACTTACCAAGAAGCTTATTACCCACAACAAATGAATGACACCCTCCACTAAGATATCATGCATCCACGGCTCCGTGATCCATGGAAACAGGACAGTCTGCTAGAACTTGTTGTCCAAGGTTTGTCTTTACATCTTGAGCTGACTGTACAGAACCAAAAATGTGAACTGACCCTACAAGAGAGTGGGCAGACTGTTGGACGTCACTCCATGGCAGGGTGATCCTCCATTTGTACATAATTAGGTTGTCTGGGGATGCATCCTATGGCTATTTGTCAGGTGTTAAGCATCACAGAATGATCTGGGGTGGGAAGGGACCTCTGGAGATCATCTAGTCCAACCCTTGCCAGAGCAAGTCCCACAGGATTGTGTCCAGGGGGATGTTTGAATGTCTCCAGAAATGAAGACTCCACCACCTCTTTAGGAGCTTCTACCAGGGCTCTGCCACCCTCAAAGTGAAAAAGATGCTCCGCAGGTTTAGATGAAACTTCTTATGTTTGAGTTTGTGCTTGTTCCCTCTTGTCCTGTCACTGGGCACCACTGAATAAAAGCCTGGCCCCATCCTCCTGACACCCCCTCTTGAAGTATTTCTTGGGGTTGATCAGATCCCCCTCAGTCTCCTCTTCTTCAGACTGAACAGACCCAAGTCACTCAGCCTTTCCTCAGCAGAGAGATGCTCCAGGCCACTCAGCATCTTCGTAGCCCTCTGCTGTAGCCTCCCCAGCAGTTCCCTGTCCTTCCTGAACTGGGGAGCCCAGAACAGGTACCAGTGCTCCAGATGGGGCCTCCCCCAGGCAGAGCAGAGGGGGAGGATGACCTCCTTTCACCTGCAGGCCATGCCCTTCTTGATGCATCCCAGAAGACCATTGGCCTTCTTGGCCACAAGGGCACCTTGTGATCATGAATCTATTGCAGGAATCTGTGATAGAAAGGTTCATCTGTCCTGAGCACAGAAGGGAAAGGTGGGAAAGCCCAAGGAGGTCTCTGGCCAACACTCTGCCCCCTCAGCTGCCAGCACAAGGAGGAAGTTTGTGGCTTAAGCACAACAAGTAGCCGAGCTCCAGGCCACTCCCTGGGCTCCCGCAGGCTCAGAGCACCAACAGAACCATCCCTGTGCCACACACAGGGAAATGCCAAATCAAAGCCCTGCTTATGCCTCTACTGAAAGCTTTCCTGAACAGCACTGCTCTTATAACCAAGAGGGAAAGGCTCAGGCTTTTACCTCTGAAAGGCCCATGCACACTCCCAGGCTAAAAAAAGACAGATGTAAAATGTTTTCTAAGCAATGAGATTCACTGTCAAGTTTTCCTCAGAAATAAAAATATTCCGAAACAGAAAGCAAATATTTAGCAAGCATTCAAGGAAATTTCAGTTGCTTCTGCACCTCGTATAGGTGAACTGAAGATGCTGATGTACCAAGAAAATAGTCAATCCCAGCTCTCCTGACCCAGGGGGCACACCTAAAAGAACCCCTTTTGCATGCGAGTCAGCACATCCTTCACCTCCAGGATCTCCGTGGGAATGCTTCTGCACAGGTAAGGTAGACACAGCAGCACAAAGATGGCTGTTCTGTGCAACAGACCCACAGATTGAAAAAATTAGTCCAAACCCAGGATTTTTATCTTTTCTGCTGAATTCACAAGCACAGGCAACCCCTCCCAGTTTTCAAAGCTAAGGGTAAATCTGAATCTCTGGTGCTTGAAAACCATGAGCTCATAGAATCATAGAAAGGTTAGAGTTGGAAGGGACCTTAAAGACCATCAAGTTCCAAGCCCCCTGCCCTGGGCAGGGACACCTCCCACCACACCAGGTTGTTCCAAGCTCCATCCAGCCTGGCCTTGAACCCCTCCAGGGATGGGACAACCACAGCTTCTCTGGGCAACCTGGGCCAGGCTCTCACCACCCTCACAGCAAACAATTTCCTCTCTGATATCCCATCTAAATCTCCCATCTTCCAATTTAAAACCATTACCCCTTGTCCTGTCACTCACTCCCTCACGGAGTCCTTTCTCCAGCTCTCCTGGAGCTCCCTTCAGGTACTGGAAGGCTGCTATAGGGTCTTCCCAGAGCCTTCTCTTCTCCAGGCTGAACAATCCCAGCTCCCTCAGCCTGTCTTCATAGGAGAGGTGCTCCATCCCTCTAAGCGTGTCTGTGGCCCTTCTGCTGGACCCGTTTCAACATTCCATTAGAATCCATGTCCTTTCTATGTTGAGAACTCCAGAGCTGGACACAGTACTCCAGGTGGGGTCTCAGGAGTGCCGAGCAGAGTGGTAGGATCACCTCCTGCGATGGCTCCTGGCCTCAAATTTTATGTAAAAAACACCAAAACCTAAACCAAACCCAACCCAAACCTATGAGATGGTTTCCTGCAGGTTCCTGCAAAGATAACAGAGCCACCTCTCCTGCATGCCCTTGCCTCCCTCTGCAGCCCCGTGAACTCAACAGGAGCAGACACCCGCAGGCACAGAGATTAGCAAAAGAAGGTTTAGCACCCGCCTGCAAAGATTCACAACTGGTCAGGGACAGATTTGTGGGATGAGCAACATGGCACCACATGAACTGCAGACAACTGCTGCTGGGATAACGTGCCAAGGGCAAGGGCTGACAGGCGATTTCTCTGCAGTGCTTTCTGTACCACAAAGAATTTCAGATCTCTGCAGCCCAGGCTGCAGCTGCTGCGTCTTCCAGTTGTGCTGTACCAAAGTGCAGGGGGCAATGGGAATAACAACCACCTTGATGTGCACCTGGCACGTGCTGAGCACGCTGGCAGAGAACTAAGTAGTAGTTTGGGCTGACAGGTTTCAGGGTAGGAAAACCAGCCCTTCCCATAGTGTCTGGGGGGAGTCGGGTAAAGGGGTGTAAGAAGAATGTGCGGTTATCTGCCTTCTGTAGGTTCTTTTCAAACTACAGCTGGGCAGATCAGCTCAGGGCAAGTGCTCACACGGGGGAAAGTGCATAGGTGCACACATTTCTCATGCTCTTTGAGCATCAACCACAAGGAAGTAAATTCCACACAGTTACAGAAAAAAACAGATTTTTTTTTTTTTTTTTTTTTTTTTTTTTTTGCTTCATTTTCCATGAAATGATGCCATCTTTACAAGCACAATGTTAGGAAGCTTGGGTCCTCTACTGTCAAACCACCAGCAATCTACAGCCTGAGTCAAGGACCAAGGCAAGAGCTGTAACAGGCACTTGTCCTGCGGGATGAGCTGATACGAAGGGACTGTCACACACTTTCACCAGAGGGTTCAGAGAAACTCGAAGATAAAAACATTCCCATATTCCAAATCCCACTGATTTGCAAATAAGCTCCTAAGCACTTACATAATCTTGTGCTAAAAAGTGTTGGCTACTGCAGTCAGAAATGTGCACGTGGGAAAGACTTTTAAGTCATACTGCAAAGTAAACAGAAATAGCTACGACTGCACTAGGAAATTTTGCCAAATCAGAAAAGGTTATATGTTAACTTGTGCTTCACATGAAGCAGGCATTTCCAATAGACCTTCGAAGTCAAAGAAACACCGACTTTTATGGGAAAGAAATATTAACAATAACAAGAACTATAATTTCCAAGTTGGAGACCAATTTGAAAATGGCTTAGGTCAGAACAGGTAACGATCCAGTGATGATTTTAGCTTTGAATGCTGAACTTTTATAGACAACAGCACTGTTGGCATTAGAATCATGCAATAACCCCAGGGCTTGCCATGAAAATGGAGGGTTCTTGAGCTCAGCACCGTCCCCAACACCACACACTCAGTGGAAGAGGGCACTACATATCACCTCTACCACCGAGTTCAGCAGAACTCGTCAGCGCCCAGCACCAGTCCAGATGTGCCTGGGAACAGAACTGGAAGATTGAGAGCACAAAACAAACAACAATAATCCGGCCCTCCCCGCCGCCCCCCATGCTCTCCCTAAACGCAATTGTGGTTACCTGGTGTGTCAGATAACTGGAGAGGAATGAAAGGATCAGGCACAGTCAGAAGAGGAGGGCTGCTGTCCAGACTCAGAATGTCTTTCGTTTTTTCAGCTGGTAACCAGGGAGAGAAAAGGCACAGTGAAACAGAGAGGAGAGAAAAGCAGAAAGCAGCCAGCAAAATCTCAGCACAGGTACAGCTCAACATCACAGAGCCCAAGGCCTGACGCGAACTCACACAAATGCTCAGAAGTTTATATCGCTAGTGAAAAGAAAACCTACAACTATTACCGTGCAGCCCTCCAACACAATTTAACACACAGATCTCAAAACATCCCTTGAAAGGGAAGTGCTATTATCACACTATACAGCAGCACAAAAGGTGAAAGGCCTTAACAAAGAGTACACAGCAGCCAGCCCCAACGCGGGGTCTCTTTGTCTGAAATAAAAGGTAGAGCATCTTGGATCAGGCTTAGGAGGGCTCATACCTATGGGGAAAGGAAATGAAAAAGGGCTGGAAGTGCTCAGCACAGGGCCAGCCCTGAATTTCCAAGTCACCTTCCTATGCCAAGCCACAGGACAAGAGAGTCAAATGGCACATTTTAAATCATAGAATGGTTAGAGTTGGAAGGGACCATGAAGATCACCAAGTTCCAACCCCCCCGCGCTGGTTTAATATGTGAGCCCAGCAACAGCAAAGGGTTTTTCTGTCCTGAAAATCATAGAGTCTTAGAATGGTTAGAGTTGGAAGGGACCTTAAAGACCATCAAGTTCCAAGCCCCCTGCCCTGGGCAGGGACACCTCCCACCACACCAGGTTGTTCCAAGCTCCATCCAGCCTGGCCTTGAACCCCTCCAGGGATGGGACAACCACAGCTTCTCTGGGCAACCTGGGCCAGGCTCTCACCACCCTCACAGCAAACAATTTCCTCTCTGATATCCCATCTAAATCTCCCATCTTCCAATTTAAAACCATTACCCCTTGTCCTGTCACTCACTCCCTCACGGAGTCCCTTCTCCAGCTCTCCTGGAGCTCCCTTCAGGTACTGGAAGGCTGCTATAGGGTCTTCCCAGAGCCTTCTCTTCTCCAGGCTGAACAATCCCAGCTCCCTCAGCCTGTCTTCATAGGAGAGGTGCTCCATCCCTCTAATCATTTTCATGTGCCCTCTGCTGGACCTATTCCAACAGGTCCATGTCCTTTCTATGTTGAAGATGCCAGAGCTGGACACAGTACTCCAGGTGGGGGGTCTTATTTAAAGATTCTTTTTTCCAGACACTACTGAAAGAATTGAACATGCTACAGTGTCTAGAAAGCCCAGAAGACGCAGATGCTTCTGTTGGCTTTGCAGAAGGTACATTGGAGCTGAGTCTGGAGCTGCTGCTACTCAACTTTACTCCACAAAAGCTGATGGAACATCATACACTATTCACAGGGCACTGAACGGCTGTTCACACAAACTCAGAAAGCACCCCCCTAGAGCTCTCTTCCACCATGGACTCCAACTCCTTCATTCTCAGGTACGACCAACAATAATGCTTATATTATATATAAAACTTATAAGCTCCCTTAAATCTCTTTTTATACATAGAAATGAGTGTAAATGGATCTGTCACTTTTTGCCCCACAAAGAAGTCTTCAATCTCCTACCAGGACTCTGCTCACTAAGGGTTGGTGCTTTAGTGAGGAAGCATCAAACAGTTGCACTTGTCACCAGTAGCAACAGCTGCATAAGACAAGAGGGAGGATTATTTGCATTTTTGGGCTCCTGGAAGCAGTTTTCCAGTACTACACTTGGCAGGTCTTTCCTGTATTCAAGTGAGAACCGATTCTGAAGAACTAGAGACAAGCAGCAGCACTCACAGAGTTCTTTCGGCACAGACGGGGCTGCTCTCAGCAAAACCTTGGTACCAAGTACCAAAGGAGACACCAGACAAGGTCACAAACGCAGATGCCTCTGCAAAAAACCTCCTTAGACCAGCCAAGGACTCCCAACCTCTGCAATCAGTTCAAAACATCTTGCCTTTACCATTTATCTTGTCAATTATGAGACCAACTGCGATCTTGTCTGAGGATTTTCTCTCCTCTCTCTGCTGCTCTCCTCATTCAGCAGCAGAGACTTTATTATCCCTGCTCCTCTCCTTCTCCACACAGCCTAACAACTGCAGGCAAGGAGTATCTTCCAGCACATCTGAACAGTGTCTCCCAGTCCGATTCCCTTATTGCACACTACGTAGTTTACTTCTAATTACGAGCTGCATGGAACTTCAACACGCTAGGAAGCCTTCCTGTGAACTTAAGGGTCTCACTTCATTCCTTCTCTCACCAAAAGCCTCACCTCTGCCTGTAGATGGTGCCTCCTGTGACAAGTAAACGAGCTTTCCCTTCTTCACTGAAGGGCCAATCCTATCCTACAGTCAGTGCCAGGGCACAGTTCAATTTCTATCAGTTTTAACCTGCCTTTTAAAGAGGCTATGACAGAGTTGCTGCTTTTCTGTAGTGCCACCCGGGGCACTGTCCTCTAGGATGTATTCACAAACTCACCTGGTCCAGCAGTAAAGGAAGAGCCACCAAACGCATCTGCCTGGGCTGCAGATGAAGCTGGCTGGAAACCCGGGATCAAGTTCTCTGTAGAACTGGCCATCTTTTCCGGAGCTTTCCCTGAAATGCCAGACACACATTTAGGGGAAAAACTTCCACTCTGAAGGTCACTTACTTAGGTTTTTAGGACACTGTTTCAGTATATGACTTAAGCCCCTTCCTACAAATCATAACTTGCAGATGTTTAAACTGTAGCTTCTACAACCAACTGATGAAGGGCCCTTTAAAAGCAGTTAGTACCTTTGCGGAACATGCTCATTGAATTGCATTTGCTCAGCAAAGAGGACAGGGACCGAGAAGGGAAACTGGAAGGATTTAGCTCTTAGGGGCACAGAGGACCATGATAACACAGGAGCACCCTGGCAGCATCTGCCCAAGAGCATCATCATTCCATGCCATCTTCCCTTTGGAGAGCAGGGCGGTATGAAACCATCAGAATGAACCTACCGTCACCCAGCTTTGCAAAGTCCTTGTTCAGCAGCTCCTCAGCAGTGAGCTTGGAGAAGTTATCATCATCAAAAGGATTCCACGTGGAGACATCAGGCGGGTTATAGACATTCTGCTGGGAGGTCCTTGGGGAACCCGAGGGTGTGGTGGAAGCAGATCTGGATGTGATCATCCCAACCAAACAAGCCATTAATAATCCATCTGAAATCCTCTGGCCAGCACTAAGAGCTGGTCCAAGCTCCTGCATTATAATGACTTCCTTCTAAAAACACTCAGCACAAATTTTTGTATTGTGTGCCCAGAAAGTTAGGACCAATTAGCCTCACCTACTTATAAGATAATTGAGGAACCTGGTGTCAGGAACTAAAACAAGCATCCTAAGCATCCTGTTTGAAACAACCTTCTGCAACGCCCAGGTGGAGGCTTCCTGCCTGCAGCACTGTAGAAGTGCCCTGGCAAATACTCCTGGGGAAGCACTGATGCTCTGCAGAGAGCGTGAAGAATGCACCAGGGCTACTGGTGAACTGCTTCTGCAACCCAGAAGAAGGCCCGGTTTGCTTTGCTTTTGAGGAGGATGGAAGCACCCAGGAGGACTTTTGCCCTTAGGGAAGTTTTTCAGCAACTTTCTGCCAAGCCCTAAACTGTGGTCTTGGGATGGCAGACTCAGAGACCTCAGAGTTTGCTGCCTACCCTCATCCCAGAACTTCTAGGAAATCTCCAAAGAGCCTCATCTACCCCCTCCTCCCTCTGTTCCCTTTCACACCAAGGGAGCTGCCACCTACTTGGACTTGTTGAGACTGGCCTCAGCAGCAGCCGCCTGCAGGAGCTGGGTAGACTTGCTGGCCGGAACCCCAAAAACCGCACTGTGGGTCACGTCACTCAGAATCCTCCTGTGTCCCGCACGCTGCGTCTTGGGGGAGGACGGAGGGGTGAGAGAGCCCAGCTTCTGCCCCTGCACTGCTGTGGGGGGAGTGGTTTGAGGTTTTTGCTGTTGCCTCATTTGTGCCTGCACCTGGGAGGGGAAGTAAAATGGTACATACTTGCTCGTGAACAAGGGCTACGATGACAAAATGACTATATTCTGGAGGATCTGACTTTCAAGACATGGCTGGGGATAGTCTGAAGGGGGGGAAAAAAAAACAACCACCAAACTTATTGCGGGCGTGGGGATTATCCTGCATTTCAGGATTAGTACAAATGCACAAGCAAAGACCTTCCCTTTCTACGGTGCAGTTCTGGTGGCAAAACATCTACTAATGTTTGTTGTTAAAGGCCAGCTGGTCTCAGAAACTTGCTCATGAGATCCAGTGCAGAGGTAAAAAATAGAAACCAGACCAGAGTGTGCAGGACTCTTGTCATATGGACACATGGAGTGGGGTAAGGTGAAGAGCAGAGATTCTTCCAGCAGATATTGCGTGTTTGGGGTCAGATCCCTAGAGGCACAGGTCTTCTGTGGAAATCTTGGGCAAGAAGCCTTTTTAGCTTATTTTTGAAGGGAGGGGAGGAGGAAAGCAAGGACCAGTTGTCATTAGAACAAAGCAACAGCTGTCATTAAGATCTGGAGAAGAAAACCTGGCACATTTGGTTTAGGTATAAGCCAAGATAGCCCAGCTACAAACCCTTTGAAAGCTTCAAGGGGTTTCCTCAAACTTTCCATTATCTTGATCTTGTGCTAAAACTCCTAAACCCATAAATATTTGAAGTACTGTATTGTAGTGCTAAACAACAGTGTCACTTCTGATTATGTCATTTTTCAAAATCTGTCTGCCCGTGAGACATTGTGGTTGGATTTAAAGCAGGAAAACCAGGATGCAAAGAGCTGTGTGTGTCACCTCTGCTGCCTGGCCACCAGCTCCCTGTTCCCCACTCTCTGTCGTCCCAGGCCATTTTCAACGAAGGAAGACAGATTAAAGACATGGAAAGACCTCAGAGGGCAACAAGGCGAGAGTTACATCCACAGCGTGGGACTTAACTGCAGCGGGGCAAGGCAAACAAGTGGGCAGCTGTCCCGCTTTTTCATCTGGCATTTTCAGGCAGACTAATTCACTGCGGCAGGGAAACAAGCAGACCTGACTGCTTCTGCTGCACCCACCTTACATCTCACTATATAGGTCACTGCAGAACAGTACATTTGGTGCTGAGACACAAAAGGACAGTGCCGAGATCTCCACAGAAATGAATGCAGGGCTTATTAAGCAAAAAAAAATCTTGCGTTGTGGAAGGTTTTGACAGGTCCTGGCTTGGTTTCTCCTACTCAGAGACTCTGCTCTGCAGAGAGAGACCACATCTCACTATCATTTTTTACCTAAACCGGCAACTGCTTTTCCCCTCCCAACTGCTGCAGGAGCAGAAAAGTCTCCAGACGTGTCCATTCCTATCAGCCTTGCACAGGAATAAGGCTAATTTTCAATCCAGCTGATTTAATAAAATTAAGACTGTTTTTGTGCTAATGAGTCACCGTAAAGCTCTTTAAGAGAGGCACCTCAATACTACATTTCAGGCATTTCTCCTCCAAAAGGAGCAGGGTAAGAATGGGCGCCATCCAAGACCTGTCTGCATGTACTGAAAATCTCCCACCAATTTCAGTAAACTGACTTGCCCTAGGTCATTCAGTAAATCAATAACAAGACCAGGAACACAACTAGCTGAGTGCTGAAAATTAATAATAAAAGCAAAGGAGGTGAATATGACAGCGCCTTGAGACACATCAGAGCAAAGCAAACAACCCTTCCCCAGCACTGCCCAGGTCACTGGCTTATGGAGTTTATTAGTCAAATTAATTCCTGATGTCACTTCAAAGGAAGCATGCTCAAGAGATTAATTAAGTCCTGAAAAACTGAATAATACAAATTGACCCTTAGTTGGAGGCAAACAGTGTGTACTGAAGTGGTTTGTTATCATATTGATTGCTTTGGACACGTGCAGCCTGGTCCAGCGAAATAAGGCACAGCCTCCTCTTGCTGGGTTCCCGCACGGTATTTCTTTCTGACACAGCAACTAGAGTCAGGGGCATCCCTTTGCACTCCCAAAAACAAGCAAGAGCCTAAGGTATTGCACAGGAATGAAAGCAAAGGGCGCAGCTTCTTCCCACATGTACTGCAGCCACCCTTTGGCAACGGGAATCCTGCCCTCCTGGCCGGGCTCCTCTGCCTCTAACACCGTGGACAGCCTGCTGCTTCCCTGCTGGACAGACCTGTTTTCCATTAAGGAAAGAGCATTTATTTTGGACGCACATTCAGATAATTAGTAAAGTGGATGCTTTATTTATTTATTTTTAGATATGGTGCTCTGAAAAGTTTCCTTTCCATAGTATTCATTAAACAGAAAAAGTTATCCCAAGGCCAGAAACAACTAGGAAGCCTGCCTGCACCTTCCGCTGCACCACAGCCCTGGATACAGAAGGGAAGTTTTCCAAACAAGCACAACAGGAAGCAGTCTGTTGCCTGCTGCCCATCCTGATCTCTCAAGTACAAATAACTTTTTAAAGAGTTTATCACACATCTTCTAAGGTACCTTACCGGGGAGGGATAGAGAGAAGCTGTATTAAGCAGCTACTTACATCTTCTCACGAGATGCTGAGGGACATGGTTTAGAGGTAACTCGACAGTGCTGGGTTAATGGTTGGACTTGATGATTCTAAATATCTCTTCCAACCAAAATGACTCTATGATTCTGTGATCTGTTTTCTACTCATCATCTACTCACGTTCCTTCTATGGACCCAGAGAACAACTCCAGAGTCCAGCAACCCGCTGGAAAGAGGGGGTCAAACAGGTTAGTGCCAACACCTGCAAGGCAGTAATAGGATGAGGGGTAATGGGGAGATTTAGGTGAGATCTCAGGAAGAAAGGGCAGGGGGTAGAACGAGATGATCTTGAAGGTCCCTTCCAACCCAAACTACTCTATGAAGAGCTAGAGGCCAGCAGGCCTTAGACCATCTGATACCTGGGATCTGTGGGTCCAAAAAGCCAGCTGCCCTGCTGGGGTGTTCCTTGGCAGGAGGGCACTTGCCAGAATTCAAAATCCTGCTGCTCTGCTCCTTCTCACAAGGCTCTTACCTGCTCCTGCGGCTGTGCTGGCTGGGCTGGGCTTGGCTGGGCCTGGGACGGCTGCGGCGGTGCTGGGGTTTGTTGCTTTTGCTGAACTGCTGCTGCTGTCTTCTGCTGCATTGCTGCCTGCTGGGCCATCATCTGCTGCTGCTGCTGTTGCTGCTGCTGGTAGTAGTTTTGCATCAGCTGCTGCTGCGCTGGAGCTCCTTGCTGCATCACTGTGAACTGGGAAAGAAACCAGTTGTTGAGCGGCTTGCTATGCAGCCAGGAACTGGGGTACCACAACCAGAACTTGGGACCAGCCTCGGGAAGGGCCACAGCCACTGCAAGTGGCAGAGCAGTAAGAGGCTGCGATGGCTTAGAGACCATCTGCAAAGGAGTGGTGGAAAATGGCCTTCTGGGCTAACATTAGATCCCTCTGTGGTACATCTGCCCGTATGGTGGCTCCCAGAGCACAGACCGTCCCCCATGGCTCCAGTTTCCTTCCCGCATTTTTATCAATTCTAAACCTCTCCCCAGAATTGGAAGACTTACTGCCCCTTTGCTTGCACGGTTAAATATGCTTTATCAGAGATCTGTGCTGCTATAAACACCTCAGTTACACATGCAAGTCTGTCATCTCGACGCACCCTGTCTAACACATCATGTGTTCACAGGCCTCCCCATCACCGCTCTCTACCTCAAAACCAGACCCGAGCTTTGCTGGTGAAAAGACATGCCAGGTTTCTTGTACCACGGAAAGTGGAAGAGGAATTGTACCCCTCTGCTCATCAGCTGAGCGTTGACCTCAAGACCCTGAAACACTCAGAAGCTGTAAAATCTTAACCAGCACTGCTTATTTTACATTTGTGCTTGACAAAACTACCTCAAGGCCTTCCGCATTGGTAGTTACAGATGCCAGCTCTGCATAGCAAAAAAATCTTCCCTAGAGAACTGAAGAGACGCTGGAGAATGCCTAAAAAAATGCATCTACCCGCCAAAAAATCCAGAGGACTTGCTGCAAATGCACAGGACACATGCAACAAACACAGTCACACACCTACCTGCTGAGCTTGAATCATCTGCTGCTGCTGCTGGTAATACGCAGCCTGTTGCTGCTGCTGCTGTTGCAGAAGCTGCTGCTTCAAAAAAAGCTGCTGTTGGTGCTGAGGTGTGGCTTGTGGCTGAGTAGAAGGGACTGGGGGTTGTGCCTGAGAGGCCTGCTGCGGAGCCGGCACCTGCTTGGCTTGGGGCTGTGCCGGAGTCTGCTGAGGGGCTGCTTTTTGCTGAGGGACACTGGCAGGGAGCGAAGGCTGCCCACTGCCCAGGGCAGCAGGTCCTGCAACTGGGAGGAAAACACCACAATACGGATCCATTAGACCAACATGCGCCACAGCCCCATGGTCCAGAGCGCCCAGCAGGAAGGGAACATCGTTTTACCTTGCGGCTGAATGGCTGCTTGAGCAGTAGGTCTCTTTCTGGGCGTCAGGGCTGGCTGAATGGGTAAAATCCCAGGGTTGGGCTGTGTCTGTCCTGCTTTAGGTCTCTGGCGGGGTGCTATGGAAGTTTCTGTTGTAGGGATGGGATCTGTCAGCCTACAAAATAAAGTAAAGAAGACAATGAAGAGCAGTTAGAATAGAGTCTTTGACAGCTGGACAGTTGGTGCGTGCAACACAGAGGAGGGGTTTCAAAACTCATCCATACTTTAGCAGTATGAAATTGATAAAGGTGAAACACTTGTGTGCATCCAGACACAATGCTGGCTCTTTCCAGAAAGCTGCAAGTACAGTAAAACCTAATGGATGCATCCACAACAATTAAGCCAGCTCTATCATTTTGACTTCTTTGCCAATTGCAGCACGTTCTCCTGTTGGACAGCTGGAACTTGTCAAAATCACTCAACTCATTCAAATATTTGCTGCAACATATTGTTTAGATCCACTTAAAGTGCTGGATGAGCAGAAGAAGGACATAAATTAGCTTAAGAGCAGCTAGTACCTTTGGGCAGAGTTGTCCAAGTTGCCATCTTTAGAAATGCCTTAACTTTAGCACATCTATCCCAAAATCAGGTCATTGGACCTCTTCTGATATCTGCTCAGTGTCTACTGAGCTCCAAAAACGTACCACTCTGCCCTTCTTGCAGATATATCTACTTGTTAGATATCAAGTTGTTCTACTTCATCGAGGGTAACTGCACTCAATTATAGCAACAGACAAAGCATACTCCTGGGACTGACAGACAGGAGGACAGATGCCGTTTCAGAGTGGAGAAAACTGCTGGTTTTGGAATGCCCATGGCTATACTGGTCACTTTTTTACTGCAGTAAAATAAGGTACAAGTTTTGTCCAACCAAATTTGCAAGTCTCCATTCCAGTATCAGAAGCAGAGTGAGCAGCAGTACAGTGGTTTCCCCACTAATTGGGCTCTTTGGATGGAGAGTGCTTGGGCTTTTGTGTGTGTGTCCCAAAGAAATTATAGGATTTCTTGCAGAATCATAGAAGCATTTGGGTTGGAAGAGACCCTTGGGATCATCGAGTCCAACCATCAACCCCACTCTACAAAGTTCTCCCCTACTCCAGATCCCCCAACACCACGTCTCATCGACTCTGCAACACAGTCAGGGATGGGGACTCCACCCCCTCCCCGGGCAGCCCATTCCAGGCTCTGACCACTCTTCCTGGGAGGAATTCTTTCTTAATCTCCCATCTAAATCTACCCTGCTGCAGCTTGCAGCCACTCCCTCATGTTCTATCACCGATTCCCTGTGAGAAGAGACCAGCACCAACCTCTCCACAACGTCACAATTATCATCTGCCAAGGGTGCAACTCAAAGAGCAGCAGTCCCCAGAGTGGTTTCTCAGCAGACTCGCATTCTCTGGGTCCATTCTAGAAGTGCCATCCTTCCCTGCCTCAGCTCTCGGGTGCTCTGGGTACTGCCCCGGGATGGATGACACAGTAAATTCATCTGAGTGCCGCAGTCAGAGCCCTCAGTACAAAAAGCCTAGCTGTTGAGTCATGCCAAGTATCACCCAAGTCACACACGCTCCTCCTGCAGAAAAATTTCCCCTAATACCTGCATTTTCTGTCATTCAGATCAATAGCTATTTATGTCATTGAAGCAGAAGCCTCAGGACTGCAGTGTTTGTCTCCATGTGTAAATGTAAGACCAAAAGCTAAATATACCCAGCATCTTTCCTAATAAAACAGCAGAAACACAACAGACAATACGGAGAGAGGGCCGAGCATAACGCAGACGTTACCTGGCCTTTGGTTGACTCTTCTTTGCAGCAGCTTCACTTGCTTTAACTGGGTCTGGGAGTTTGGCAGGGATTGGAGAGTTCTGCAGGTCCCAAAAACCATCACATTTTATATTTTGAGGGCAGAAAACAAAGTCAGAGCAATATTTTTCTAAAGGATTGCAATGAAATGGGAAGACTGGGAGACCGTCAAAGCAATTATACCTCATGCTGGACACAGGACAACCTGCCCAATGTTCATGTCATGAGGAGACAGCAGTTTGGGAGAGTCTTTACCAGGGAAAAAACACACAGTTCAGCCTTTTGACCACTTACTACATGAGGAATCTGAACACAAAGCTCCACGGCACACCCTGGGTATTTTTAAGACAACTTGGGGACAATAGTAGTAGTGCTTATTAATACTGCTATAAAAACCAAAGGCCAAACAGTAGCAAACCCATGTCTTTTTCATAAAGAACACTGAAATAAAAAAAAAGGTTTCTTTTTACCTGGAAATAACAAAAGGTCATGTCACAGATGTCCATAATACCATAAGAAAATACTTGTCACCTCTATTTTTCACTTGAGGTCTATATGGATACACTCAGAAAGGGCAGATGGTTGTGGAAGGTCGGGGGTAGTTGAGCTGTAAAGCTGGCTCGGTCCAGCCAGACGGCAGACACAAAACCGCTACGTTTAAAACCAACTGCAGCACAAATTACACACGCTATGAGGAATGTGCCTGGAAATCAAATCAGTTTCACAAGCATGGCCTAATTTTCCATGTTCACATGCACAAGGTCTCTTGGTTGGCCTCACACTGGTAACTGAGTGAGGAGGTAAATCAGGGACAAACAGAAGCAAACAAGGTATGAGACAAACCCATGATTTCTGACCCCACCACAAAGAAAAAATAAAAATACCTTCCTACTTAATTACAGAACTGGGGAAGCACTGACAAAATACAGCAGAATGCCCAGTATTCACCACTTTGCCATCCCCTAAGGTCTCCTCCCACAAAGCCCTACAACAGCCCACTTCTTCGTCACTTACCTGGACATTCTGGACTGGGCACTCTTTCTTTGCCAATTTGAATGCAAAGTAGGAGACTTGATAAATATCGGGTCTTTTATCGGGGTCTGGCTCAAGCATATACCCTTTAAAAAGAAAGGGACAATGGTATGAGAGAAACGGAGCAGAGAGATTCACTCGAGGAGCTTGTGGCAGAGCTCCAGCTGGTATCACCGGGTGTCAATGGGGCGCCTTGCCTTTTCCTAACACCCAGTGGGCACTCAGTGGGGCTGAGCTCATCAGAGGGGCAGAGCGAGAGGCAGTCAGGAGACTGGGAGGTATTTGCCAATACAGCTACGAAAAATTCGTAGGTGCTATTGATTGACGTTTCTGGGGCAAGGAGTGGAGACACAGCCTGCCCCGTCAGAGAAAAGCATTGGGTTTGGCTTCTGCATGTCCAAGTGAACCCACAGGACAAGAGCTCAATCTACCCCCAGTGTGTCAGTGGGGCCATGAAGACAGGCCAGCCACACGCACCGCTGCACATACACCACCACATCGATAAAGAAAACACCAGGCTGCTCTGCAAACACATCCAACTCTGTTAGTGAAGATTATGGCTAGAAAATAAAAAAAAATAAAAATAAAAATAAAAAATCAAATGCTGTGCTGAAAACAAGAGAGCTGCCCCAGCTTTGCCAAGAGTAGTGCATTGTACCCTTAATTACACATTCACTCTAGTCAGTGGGTTATTTATAAATCATTTCAGCTCTGTTTCTCAATTCACAGAAGATGAATTCTTATCGCCAGTCTAAGTCACTGTAGTTCTTTTCAGTTCCTTATCCAAATAAATTTATTACTGGAGAAATAAGTTTCTGCATAAATAGGCTTATTGTGCAAGTTTCTGTAGGACTCTTAAGCCAAATGGTTGTCTGTTTTCCTGCCTTTCCACAGAGGCCACTACAGCCCAGCCAAAGAGAAACCTCTTCGTCAACTCTTCTTTTCAAGAGCGATCTAAGCTACTAAAAGATCACTTTATCCACCCCTATGTGCAAGCAAGTCTCTAAAAAGAAGCGAAACCACCAACTGCTTTACTGCAGGAGCAGGAATATAAGAACAAAACACCTCTAGTATGTTTTTAATAGCGTGGAAGTAGATTATACCACTGTCAGAGACACTCACGGATGAGGCAGTGCATGTCTTGTGAGTGCCGAGAATTATCTGGGATGGTGAAATTGCCATCACAGATTGCCACCTGACTCTCCCCAAACGGCAAGGTGAAGTAGCACAGCTTGTACAGCAAACAGCCCAGGGCCTAGAGAGAGAAAGAGAGAGAACACAGCTAAGGATTTAACAAAGGGAAGCCAAACAGGAAATGTGGTACAATTCAAATACCATTGAAGGTAACAGGGAAAGTGCTCTGGCTTGTTCATGGAATCATAGGATGGTTAGAGTTGGAACAGACCTTAAAGATCATAGAATTCCAACCCTCTCACCATGGGCAGGGACACCTCCCACCGGAGCAGGTTGCTCCAAGCCCCATCCAGCCTGGCCTTAAATACTTCCAGGGATGGGGCAGCCACAGCTTCTCTGGGCAACCTGTTCCAGTGCCTCACCACCCTCACAGCAAATAATTTCTGTCAAGTATCTAATCTAAATCTCCCCTCTTCCAATTACAAACCCTTACCCCTTGTCCTGTTGCTCACTCCCTGACAAAGAGTCCCTCTCCAGCTCTCCTGTAGGCTCCCCTTCAAAAGAGGGGAGTTCTACTAGAGGGGTCCCCCATGACTTCGGGCCTATGATGGACTCGAAAACACAGCTCTGTGGGAAGTTAAACACATAAAGGGCTCTCCCTCATCACGCTGAGATACTGTAATCTAGGGGGTCGTGTGAGTATCATCATCACACACACACACCCAGCTCCACATACCACCACACACAGCATAACCTTCCCCATCATTAAACAGGCAGAGCCTGCTTCCTCCACGTACTGGCAGGAAAAAGCAAAACAATAGCAAAACCAAACAGTAACTATTATCCTCAATACATTTATTCTGACAAAAAAAAATCCAAACTGTTTCCAAGCTTAAGTTCAAACAGCCTTTCAACCCTTATAAATATGTACCAGGGAGAGATGCACAAACACGTCTGCAGGTTGCTAGCTTATATCACTCTTCCATCTAGTTCCATGCTGCTTTTGACAGCAAGAACCACCACCTATTTAAAATGAAAATACAATTTTTGCACAAAGGGCTAATTATGAAACACTCCCACCATCTCAGAGAGGAGAGAAGGAGACGTTTCCTAATCCTAAGCGAGTTATCACCAGCTTACATCTTCTGCCACAGGATTTCACAACAGAATTGCACTCTAGTTTCACACAGTCTCAATGAGATTTAAGGAAAGGGAGGTTACAAGCGGATCCAAGCGCTGCAATAGGCTTGAAGCGGAGCCCCACTGTGCACCCCAACACACAGTCATCGGCAAGTGCTCAGCCATCACTAGAACAGAATTCCTTCCATTCCAGGAAGGAGAGTGTTCTTCCAACCTTTGGGTCTCCACTTTTCCACGTTACATGGGAAGGAGTGCAAATCCCAGATTCTCCTCTGGCTGCCTTTGAGGCCCTGAGAGTTTTTTCACGCTGTTACAGCTGTGACCTTCGCTCTCCAGGTCCGACACACTGAGGTGAGCAACCCGGCACTGGTATAAGGGGATGGGGGGGTCAGTTCTACAAACCCTCCACTGAACTCGGTGACATGAGAGCCCCACAGGAGAGTCTGTATTGCTGACAGCAAGCAGAGCTCAGAGAGGACAGAGGACTCTTCCCAACAGATTTCGCTCCAGGTATTTCCCCTCTTGTATATGCAGATGTAGAGCTATCGAGACTACATTAAAACTCTCCTCATACTCCTTGTGCTTTGTTACTTCCTAGCTCAGGGGTTCATGAACTATACAAACATGCCCTGAATTAGCATTTTAAACACATCTCATTTGCTGAATTGCCACAGCACTACAAACAGCACCATGCTTTTTTCATCTCCATCCCAACTAAAGGGAAGCCTTCCATCCTCCATCGGGTTATCAGTAACAGATTACACCACAGTTGTGTTTCACTCTCAAGATGAGATGTGTGGCAAGACTGCACCAATCGTTAGAAACTGCAGTGCAAAAGTGCAGTCTGTGGCCAAGTTTGACTACTCTGACCCGTGTTACAGTGTCCAGGACAAGCACACTGTTGCTCCTGCCAGGAGGTCTATTTTCTTCTGAATTCTGACCAGTAATTTTGATTTCCCCTGCTTGCAACACAACTCAGGCACAAGAAGTCACAATACTCCGAACTTTCTGTTTTAACTCTTAAGATATGAAAACAGGTTTGCACTGTTTAACCCTGGAATTTCAAACATCTCTAAACTAAAGCCACACGGGAGGTAGCATGTCTTATCCACAAGCCATGCTGCTCAGCCATAACTCATCGGAAACATCAAGCAGAGGAACTTTATTCAGAAACTGTCCAGTCTCTCATGGAAACTGGGTTTCCAGCCAAAAAGTTCCCTTGTCATTATGGTAATGAAAGCTGCAGTCTGGTTGTAGGACGGTAAATGGTTTTCATACGTACCCATATGTCTGCTTTTGTAGTAATAAGTTTGCCACTATAGAGGTTGACCATTTCTGGTGCTCTGTACGATAGTGTAGTGTATCTGTAGTAGAAAGATCTATCAGTGAGTTTGAAATGGACATCAGATGTATTTTCATAATGTCACATTTTCAAATAATTCAAAATTCACTCTTTTCCATTTCATTTTAGAAAACAATCTATCAGAAAAGTCTTCTAACGACAGCATCCGCTACATACCTCTAACAATAAAACACTACCCACTGCGAACCACCCTGTGAAACCAAACCAGTAACCAAGATCCCTTCTAAAGCAAGCAATTTACTCACAAAACAGAACAGGCATTTTAAGAGCTAGAAGAGAAACAGTCAGGGATTCCAAGTAGTAACAAGGTCAGTAATCAAACACCCTCTGCAACGTCCTCACTGCTGGGGCTTTGGCCAACTGCATCACAAAGACTGTAACCAGAGATGCGCCTCCTAGTAAATAGAGTTCTATACTAGGGCTCCCACTAGAAGACACTGTCAACAAGGGAAAGGTTATTGATGTCCAACAAAAGGACAAGGGGCAACGGGTGCAAGTGGGAACAGAGGAGGTTCAACTTAAATATGAGAAAAAAAACTTCTTTACGGTGAGGGAACACTGGAGGGGGCTGCCCAGGGAGGTGGTGGAGTCTTCTTCTCTGGAGATCTTCAATCCCTGCCTGGAGGCGTTCCTGTGTGACCTGCTCTGGGTGTTCCTGCTCCAGCAGGGGTTGGACTAGATCTTTCAAGGTCCCTTCCAATCCCTGAGATTCTGTGATTCTGTCATATCTCAAACTATAGCCAGAATCTGCCTCATTTTAACAAATGACTGCAAATAGAAAACCTGGAAAGTACACTACAGACAAATACACTCTTCTGATAAGATTTCCTATCAGTAGGTATGCGGTTTCTGCTACGGCACCTCATACGCTATTTACACTCAGCACAAGAAAGCACTGCTAAAGGCAAAGGTTACGTAGGCTTGTTAATAAGTGTACAAATAGGGCATTCCAAAGGGACTGCACACTAAAAGCTTCAGCCGAGCAAGTCTCGGAAATCCGTGCAGGTGTAACCGAATCCTAACAGAAAGGAGGCATTTTGCACACATTTCTAACATGCTGTTTTCTAGCCAGAACATCGTATGAACTGAACTGGAAAGTTTGCAGCAGTGCTGTTGTTAAAACTACAGCAAAAGCAAGCACCTGGAGTCTGCTCCATTCCTGATGTAGGTCCTACTGAATCATAAAATCATAGAACTGTCTGGGTTGGAAGAGACCTTTCAGATCATCAAGACTCACCATCAACCTAACTCAGATAAAAAAACCCATCACTAACCCGTGTCTCTAAGCCCTGTGCCAACCTGTCTTTTAAATCCCTCCAGGGATGGTGCCTTAACCCCTGCCCTGGGCAGCCCAGTCCAAGGTTTAATAAACCCTTTCAGTATAAATGTTTTTCCCAATTTCTATCCTGAACCTCCCCGGTACAACTTGAGGTCTCTTCCTCTTGCCCCATGGCCTGTTCCTTGGGAGGAGAAACTGACACCCCCCCGGCTACACCCTTCTTTCAGGGAGTTGAGGAGAGCAAGAAGGTCCCTCTTCTCCAGGCTGAACATCCCCAGCTCACTCAGCTGCTCCTCACAAGACTTGTGCTCCAGACCCCTCACCAGCTTCATTGCCCTGCTCTGGACCCACTCCAGCAAAACTGCTGTAAAAACTGCTGCTTTTTCCTCTGTAAAAGCATACAGGTCCACCTCGTTGCTACCAGTGTAAGTGGTCGTGCGCAGGGCAAGAGAAGGACCCATTAACCAACTCCATTTCTGTGAAGAGCTGAGAAGTTTGGCCATGCATTCCCTTAGTCACTGCAAGGGTTTACGACGAGTGGCTCATGGAGGACAGGGATTTTGCCATTTGCTGTATCGCAGTGCAAAGAAGCCAAGACAAATGAGACAGAGACAGACCGACCCCACACATAACCTAGCAGGTCACCACCTCGGAAAGGTGGGCAACTTCTCCGTATTAGTACACTTGGTCTTTCAGGTCCAGAGCAATTACATCAAGCTCAATTTTTTATTTTACCTTGCCCTAGCCGCTTATTTACCTGTGGCAGACGCTTCTACACAGCAGCATCCAACCTGCTGCAACAGACCTGAGGAAAAATTTAGCCTTCAAATATGTGCTGTGTCCGCGTTGAAAAGAAAAAGCACACTTACTTTTTGATCTCCTCCTCCACTGCATTCACCCCTTCTGTCTGAGGGTTCTGGAATTTGTTAGTAGCGCTTCCAAAGTCACACAGGACATAGTGTCCACGGTCATGCAGCAGGATGTTTTCAACCTACAAGCATCACAGACGTATATAGAATCGCTCAGACAAAGAAACATAACCATTCGTTTTCTTTAGATGAGCCAGGGGTTTTAGTGCCCAAAGACATATCAGACATGGCTGACATAAAAGCGTAACATGACAGCAAAGAAAATATGCATCAATACTCTGCCACATCTCCTAAAATAGAAGTCAAATCGTGGAAGCATAGTTGTAATGCTGCCTTCCATCCTGCCACCTCTCCATCCCGCTTCTGCAGGCACATCACCTCGCCTCTACCGAGGCCACTCTGGGCTTCAGGACAAGAACCGTGCCCCAGTGTCCTTAGTGCTCAACTTTCCTGAGCTGCTATGACTGACAGGCTGGCAGTTGAATTTGAGAGAGCTGATACAAGCTGCCCACAGCTTTATAAAGGGCTATAACCCTTTGCTGTCTGGTGGGGCAGGGAAGCTTGATGAAATTATAGCACTTCTCCCATTCTTTGCCTGCATTTCACCTGTCACTTAGGGTCTCATTCAAAACAAACCTCAGCTCATGCTCACACTTCAGTTCCCTGTTTTATCAGAATATTTGGGTACTCCATACTCCCTAAACAGTGGGTCCATCGGCAGAGGTTCCTCCAGGCTGTCGAGATGACAACCCCTTTCTTTCAAATATTATTTGGTAGCCTGAATCAGACAACTGAAAAATGCCCAAACACACACCTGGGGTAGCTGAAAAGCCTCCCAATATTAATAGAACGAGCCGAGTCACTGCCTGAATACTCACACTTAATCATGCATTTACAAAAATCTAGCTTATGTCTATTTACAAAAGCTGTCTAAATGTTACACCACTGACATAAGATGTGGTAACACCTGGGTTCAGTTCTTTGCCTTGGCAATTTCTCACCTGTGCAGTGGCATTAACAGTTCTCTCAAGGGAATGTGCCCAATTCTAAATGTATTTATCTTCAATGTCGAATACTGAGATACAATAACAAGATACAACATACTGCTCGTATATTAAAAAAAAGAATCATCAGATAAGCATTCACTAAACAAAACCTTTTGAAAGCAGATCTCCCCATTGAGAATGATCTTTACCATAAGGAATGAAAAAAGGAGTCAGCATTTTAAGCATCGGAAAACTCAGCCAAATTAGAGCAGCTGAGGGGGTAAATGCTGGCTTGAAATGAAGGGTTAAACACCACCTACCCCTCTGCTATCCATCTGCTTTGAATGAAGCATTGCACACAGATGTTCTCCCTCACAGATCAACACTGACAGCATTATTCCCCATTCCCTGCAAATACTCATCAAACATTTCCAGAAGAATCCTCCCAGAGAAGTCTGACGTGCCTTCTCAACGAAACGTCCTGTAAGTTTTATTAAACATCAGCACTGGGCTGTCCGGCAACCAGGTTTGTTCAGTAACTTCCAGAAAGAAAAAAAAAAAGAAGAAAAAACCCCAACTAATCAGCAAAACAAAGTACTGGAATTACTGCTGCCAACTGACAGGCCAGAAAACGCTGTCTTTAAAAAAAGGAGCGTGGAGGTGCCTTCTTCCAGTCAAACAGTTGGAAAGCTGAGCTCCAGATTCCAGCCCTTCTGAGAACTTGCAGCTCCACAGTCTCGGACGGGCCCAACACAAAGTCACACATAGACCGCAAACAAAAGACTCTAAGGGAAACTATGAGTTACTTTAAGTTGTGGTGGTTCAAGCACGTAGCTAAGCTTCCATCCCTAATCTCCAAAACAAACTCCTTCGCTAAAAGCTTAAGTAGTGGAAAAAACCCTGCACAGACACAGATTGGCGAGAGATAAGGAATAAGGCTTGAACTAGCAAAATCAACGCACTTTACTCTCTTGTGAGAGCAACGGCTTCCAAGGCTGGTATTTTTAAGTTCAAGGAGCAATTTGGGAGGGACACGGGACCTTTCTGCCTGCTTTCCAGTGCTTCCAGGGCTCTTCAGAGACACTTTGACTTCCCCTCCTCCCCTGACAACATTCACCATTTACTTCAGAAAACTTGTCTAGCTTTTCATAGTAGAGAACAGAACGCAGTGGGACATCTAAAAGGACTAATTGATTCTGGCACAGGCGTATTCTTAACATGGTGGAGACAAGGGTTTAACATTCGAGGACAATTTCACATATTTCCCTCTGAACACAGAGCCATCCAAACAAATTCCAGGCAAAGGCTTGTTGGTGGCATCAGGACAAGATTCAAAGTTACAAAGAAGGGTGACAGAAGGCAGAGAGATAACAGCAGCACAGTGTGTCTTATCACAGCACAGAGAAGTGCAACACTAGGAGGAGTCCTGCTAGAATGACAGCAGAAGAAACTAAATCCTTAACGCAAGAGCATGAGCTTCTGGTTATTTCAGAAGACAGCGAAAGGAAAGCAGAAAGCTATCTTGAATCAACATCCTCTGGGTTGACTGGCAAAGCATTTTGCTGTATCCTGCTGTGTGACTGCTACAAGAAAAATCAGCCACTCATCTGCAAGCCAGTCTCCTCTGCTCCTAGAACCAGGCAGGTTCAAACTAGCAAAAGCATCACGGGTAGAAGTCTCTGAGCCACAGAAATCAAAGCTGGCTCTAAGCTGGTGCTTTGAACAACAAGAGTTATAGAACGTGAGACTAGAAAGACAAGCATAAAACAAATTCTGCAAACAACTGCCACTAGGTATAGTGTAGTTGTGTAAATTGTTATCGCCAGCCCTAGATAGATTTTTCCCCTCCCTCCACCTCACTAAACCCTATACCTCCGGGGCCTGACAGTTCCAGTTTCTATGCAGAGGTTCCAACTTAGAAGCAGAGACTTCACAGCCAGGGCAATAGAACAGATAGACAGAAGAAGATTTTGCCATTTCTTCTTCACCGTTAAAAGGCCTAAGCCAAAGATATAGGAAGTGTTCTTATTCCAGAGAAAAGAGAACAAAAATAAACTTTAAAGAGAATGCCCTGCAGCAGCAATGGCCTATGAACTCTTAGGGTGGGGAAAATACCCGCAAGAACAAGCAAACATAACCACGCAGGACAAGTCCACTGCCAGCAGGTTACGCTGCCTCTGTGGGGCCCTAACCTGGGCAGAGGCAGCACATGAGGGGCTTCCTAAATTTTAGGAAAAAGTAGTAACAACACAGGCCTGGATTTGGGGCAGTCAACCAAAGCACATGAAACCTGTGCA
Source organism: Jacana jacana (assembly GCA_013400555.1). Taxonomy (NCBI): domain Eukaryota; kingdom Metazoa; phylum Chordata; class Aves; order Charadriiformes; family Jacanidae; genus Jacana; species Jacana jacana. Next base: position 31,089 of record VZTM01027172.1, on the reverse strand, counting down.
GTACATTGTGCTGGAAACACATGGGGACAGACTGAAAACAGCTCCGAGAGCCATCAGGTCGGGAAGGAAATCCTTAATAAACAGACCCAGAGATTAAATGCTACCTTTTTCATGGCCTTTACTTGCAGTCAGATGCCCATTTTTTCCTACAGGAACTCTGCTTAAAGGTGCCGTTGTCCCCAGCTGTCGGCCACTTCCCACCAAGCTGGGGATTGTGCCAACAGGAGGTTGTTCTGCTTCAGGCAAATACTGTTGGATTAACTCAAAATCACACCCCCAAGGCTGCTGAAGCCAATCCAGCTGCATTTGTCAGAACGGACTTAAATATTATTCACACCATCCCTTCTGCTGGCAGAGCTCTCTGGGCAGGAACCCCCAGGGTCAGAGCAACAAAGAGCTGGAAGGTAAAGAAATAAAGCCTCTGGTCTCTATGCAGCTGTTTACAAAGTCAACATCTGCTCCATCTTCAACAGGGTTCCATTCATGGACGCCTGTTGGACGCCTTTCCTGACACTCAGAACTTGTACAAAACTTTTCTGGACCTTAATCTCTCTTGGTATTATCCTGGAATTGCAGCTCCCCCTTGGCATTTTTAAATTTGAACTCAAAGTAAAAACATAACTGACTTCTTAATTCTGTGACAGTACTTAGATCTTCAATTGTGACTGGAACTCCAGAGGTCAACTGGACAGAAATAATATAATATTCAACTGGGAAATATGTCTCAAAGCAGAGAAGAGCCAACTCTCTGACCTTAGGCAGAGCTTAACAACCAAGAGCCAGACATCAGACCCACTTCAATTGCAGCTCCGTGTAGAGAGTAACACTCGAGATCAACTCACTAATCCAGCACAGATGTCCCAGAATTCATTCGCACACCACACAATGAATTTGTTCTTTATTGAAAACCCCAGGGATTCATCTAAAAAGGTAACAGCATTGGTTAACACCAGCTGTAGAGGTTTTCTGTTCCTAAACCTCATCCTCTCACACCAGTTTTCCCTTGCTGTGTGATTCCCACAGACCTTAAGGGCTTTAACTCCAGGCCTCAAATTTATAAGACTCCATAAAACATGGAAGGGCACACCAGACCTCGAGGATTTCTTCCTCTGCAGTACCTGGCTCTTGTTGGCACATATCATTAAAATCACGTTGGCTCAAAAGGCTCAAAACTGTGTTGGCTCCTACAAATCATGGCCAGTGGCACAAACCAAACATCTGCTAAGGGCTCTGAAAACAGAACCCGTCCCACAAAACACATCTGAACTTCCAATGTACACAGGAGCCTCCCTTCTTGGCTGAATATATAATTCAGGCATTTGATAAGCTAGTCGAGAGGAAAGGGAACGTCTTTTTGTTTATTCGTTTGATTTTAGGCACGGGATGTTTTAAAAGGTCCCCCCGCTGGCCTTAGCTCTATTCCCAGCTAAGCACACACAGTTGTACGATGCAGTTTCATGGCCAACAGAGAGTTAGAGGCCAGTTTCAAAAGCTTCGAAGGACTCCTGCCCCAAGGCCAACATCTCTGGAGGGATCCTTTTAATGTGGATCCAGGAAACAAATTTACAGTGTGCTTTTTGTGAACTACCTTATAGCATCAATAGTGGTTTAGGTGGTAGAAAGTCACTGTGAATAACTCACCAGATACGTTCTGGCATGTCTCCAGCACAAAACAGAATTATTCACAAACATTTGTGTTTTTAAGTAGATCTATATAGATGGTAAACATATGGTACCCAGCAACCCAATCATTTCTTTTTTTATCTTCCAATAAAGAGAGGTATTTATGCCCACTTTTCCTCATTACTAACAACAGAAACACAGGACCAGGATTCAGAGCCTGTCTGCCACGGCGTGGGCAGCAAACAGACACGTTAAGGAGGAGGCCCACTCCCTGCTGTGCTACTGGCGTCCACAACTCACCTTCAAATCCCTGTGGATTATTGGTGTTTTACACTGGTGCAACCTGGCTACAGCTTCGCAGGTGTCACAGAAGATCTGTAGGACCTCATTCTCCGTGAAGCCCGTCTGCAGGCGTTGGTTCATGAGGTTCACCACTTGACCTCCTGAGGAGAAACAGTCACCAAGAATCAGAGCAGGAATGTAAGATGAGGTCTGGCCTGGTCTAAGTTCCAGTCCTACCAGACAGAACCTGCCTGTTCACAGAATCACAGAATGATCTGGAAGGGACCTCTGGAGATCTAGTCCAACCCCTGGCCAGAGCAGTGTCACCCAGAGCAGATCCCACATGATTGAGTCCAGGGTGAGCCTGAATGTCTCCAGAGATGGAGACTCCACCACCTCTCTGGGCAACCTCCTCCAGGGCTCTGCGACCCTCACAGCAAAGAATTTCCTCCTCAGGTTTAGATGGAACTTCTTATGTTCGAGTTTGTACCCATTGCCCCTCATCCTCAACACAACAGAGATATCGAGGTGCTGGAGCGAGTACAGAGGCGGGCAACAAAGCTGNTTGAAGTATTTCTAGGGGTTGATCCCCCCCCTCAGCCTTCTCTTCTCCAGACTGAACAGACCCAAGTCCCTCAGCCTTTCCTCAGCACAAAGATGCTCTAAGCCCTCAGCATCGATGTGGCCCTCTGCTGTACCTTCTCCAGCAGTCCCCTGTCCTTCCTGAACTGGGGAGCCCAGATCTGGTCCCAGTGCTCCAGATGAGGCCTTCCCAGGGCAGAGCAGAGGGGGAGGATGACCTCCCTCCACCTGCTGGTCACACTCTCCTGATGCACCCTAGGATGCCATTGGCCTTCTTGGCCACAAGTGCACATTGCTGTTTCATAGACATCCTGGTGCCCACCAGGACAAAAAATATTATTTTATTATTATTTATATTTTCATTAAAGTAGTTTAGTTTTTTTTTTTTTTTTAACTCCTAAATCTCTTCAATCCCTTCCGCTCCTCCCTTTTCCTTAGAGGGTGGAGGGAGGGACCATCATGTGATTGGTCAAAACCACAACAGAAGGGAAACTCCAGACAAACAAAAGCAGATTTTCATGAATGACTCCTGAAATTGCCTCAAACTTTGAGGTTTTGTTGCTCTCAGAGCCTTTCCAAAACAATTCACATAGCGGTTGTTCCCCCCTGTCAAAACACCCTACATACATTGAGAAAAATCTCCTTTCTGAGCTTTGGCAAGGCAAAACTGTATCGCTTCACACCACGAGCGTTCGCAAGCATTGGAAAACTCTATCTTCATGCTACAAAAGAAAAGTTCAGCCTAATAAATAGTGCAGCTGCGAACATTTCACACTCAAAGTCAGTGCAGCTCTGCACTAACTTTGGTTTGGAAACTGTTTAGCACAAACAGAAAGCAACAAGGGAAAATCCAGCTTCTAACAGCAACTCCTCTGCTTCGCTCTAACAATGGAGACAGAGGCAGGCATATGTCAAGAAGAGCATCTGGACAAAGCAAGTCATATGAGAAATACTACCTTGCAGCTCTCCTCTTTTCAGATGGAAGGAAACAGCTTAGAAAGATAGACTTACTTTATCAGCCCAAAGCCTGACCCAGAGGGGAGGCTCATGCAGCTGGAGGGAGCGCTTTCTGAATTGCTACGGTTTGCTCTTCCCTCCACAGGGGGGTCTGCAACATGGAGCAGGGATACACTAGTGCTGCCAGGTCTGTTTCTCACAACATTCCCTGTGACGTTTACAGAGAGCTTGCATAATCATTCCTTCAACAAAACTTCTTCATTTTCCCAGCAAACAAGCCCAACACAAGCCAGACAAGATTCCTGCATCAATAAAGGGCAGCAAAGCAGGCACAGAACAGCAAGCTGTACCGTACATGTTTAGCATCTAGCTGTTCTTGCTACAACGCACCTGGGTCCACTTAAAATCCCAACAATCACAAGAATACCTATTTCCATCAGCTGCCACAGCCTTCTGAAGGTACCTGGCCAAAAAATTATTTTTGCTTAACACTATTCCTCTGAGAGGCATTTGAGCACAGCACGTGTCTCATTTTCCAAACACCACATCCCAGCCACAAGAGATCAAAGCTTTGAAACAGCTGGAAAAGCCTGGAAGAACCTGTTTGGCTAGAGAGAGCAGAGCAAAAAGGTCAGAGGTACAAGGAATACTTTTTGGCTTCACATTATTATATTATATATAAGCTTCTCCAGAACAATCCTAAGTCAGCCTGAAGTGGAAAAGCTTGCAATATGACAAAATGAAGAAGAATTTCACTCCACAGAATGGCAACTTTAGAAGAGCCATTTCTTGTGCAGACCAGCCTGCAGAAAACAGCAATAATTGCCTTCTCCTTAGCAAGTGAAAGGGTCTAGGACCACCATGAGCAGGGGTAAAGGTGGTACCAGTCCCATTAACAGGGTCAAACAGCCTTACATACCATCCACAGCTCAAAAAGGACATAGCGCTCTTGGAACAGGAACAGAGAAGGCTCATGAAGATTCTGCAAGGGCTGGAGCCCCTCCGCTGTAAGAACAGGCTGAGAGAGTTGCGGGGGTGCAGCCTGGAGAAGAGAACTTCCAGTCCCTAAAGGGGCTCCAGGAAAGCTGGGGAAGAAGTCTTGATCAGGGAATGTAGTGACAGGACGAGGGGGAAGGGTTTAATCCTGAAAGAGGGGAGATGAATATGAGATCCGGGGAAGATCTTTGGTGTGAGGGTGGCGAGAGCCTGGCCCAGGTTGCCCAGAGAAGCTGTGGCTGCCCCATCCCTGGAGGGGTTCAAGGCCAGGTTGGAGGGGGCTTAGAGGGACCTGGTGTGGTGGGAGGTGTCCCTGCCCAGGGCAGGGGGTGGCACTGGATGAGCTTTAAGGTCTCTTCCAACCCAAACCATTCTGTGATTTTATGATCCAGTTCTCCACACCTAGTTTTGGCTCTGCTTTGTTCAGAATGGTTCCTCAGCAGTCAATGAAGCACAAGGTGTAGGAACAGGTTTGTTTTTTTTAAAGGAAGATGTTGTGAAAGTTTCCTATAAATGCCAAAAAGGGACAAATCTTCCAAGGACTGAGCCCACACTCACCTCGACAGAAGTCCATTAGTATCAGCACTTCCCAGACATCACCGCTGCTTACTGAGTTTATACTGGAATCGATGTATCCAACAATGTTCTTGTGGCCAGAGAGATCCCGCTGTAAGATAAATAAATTCAAAGCATAAACCAGCTATAGAGAGTAAGCAGCATTTTAATCTGGCTCCTCTGCACTGGACAGCTTTCCTAATTCTTCTCCTGTCTGGGCACAAGCTTCTGTCACTTCAGATTGTCACACAAAACCTGAACAGACCTGAGATCTGTATCTGCTCGTTTTCCTTCCAGAAGGATTTGAGACAAATGGTGGAGAAACAGCTAACCTGATGAATTAACTTGTTCAGGGATCGGGCAGATTCTTGGTGTTCCCTTAGATGGCCCAGGCCAACCTCCCTGTAGCTGCTTTCTCCTTTACGTTGAGGGGAAAAGGCAGATGGTTTGTGGTGGCCATGCACAGTACTTGCTGTGCTCACTTTTATCCTCTCCTTCCACTCTTCTGCTGGCAAACAGTATCTCAAATCTTCACGTGCTCAAAAACACCCACTAAGGTAATAAAATAAATTTTAACCTTGCTTTCATAAGTACCTTATTTTAAATAACTCGATGGCTTAAAGCACAAGCTCTTATATCAATGACTTATCCATGACACATGCTAAACCTGCAGGGAAAAGTAATTTCTTTGGGACTGCAGCTTCACACGCACTCCCACGTGTGACAGCCAGTCCAGTGTGACGTTCAGCTTCACCAGGAAAAGAAATGAAGATTCGGATGTAATGTTGTAGGATTGCAAAAAGTGCAGTGAATTGTGAAATACTTCTTTATTGCACAAAAGCTGGGAAAGAAGGAAGTATTTCCTTTTAGGGACATACTGGTTCTTCAGGATAAAGATTTGTGCTTCTGATAGGATTCAGTTCAGGAGCGAGCAGACCTGCCAAGTAAGAAGGAAACTTCTCACTCTCACTTTCCAGGTCAGCCACACGTTTCAAAGAGGCACCAAAGCCACAGGGACAATGGAAAGCACTGGCAAGTAAAATCCAAGTAAACAAGCTAAGCCTTATGAGCACAGCTAAAGCCTTTGATGTAAGATCTGATCTCAGCTTTTCCCATGTAGCATTAGCTACGGCGATGGCAAAGCATTGCCAAAAGCTTCGCTGCGCTATCGCCCAAACTCCAGAAGTTAACTTTAAAGGTATTAACCTAATTAAAAGCTTCTTCAAAAAACACACTCAGAATTGCTAAAGGTAAGAGCTTCTCAGATGAAGATCATCTACCCCAAGCCTGTACCTCATGTGGTAAATGAGCAGAACGAGGCTTTTGTATTTCCTTTCCCACCTCACGGTTGCTCTAAATATTCATCGATATCTTTGAATACAACTTCAAGTGGCACTTTCCATGTTTACCAGGCTCCAAGCAACACTAAACAAATCTATTTGGATCATCTCAATTTTTATTATTTTGTTGGGGGTGTTTTTTTGAGACACCGAGTTTAAAACTGCTATTAAAAATAGCTGTCCTATCACATAACTCCTTGTATCCAGTATTCCAGAGAAACATCCCAGTGCTTATTCTAAACACTTCCCTGTTCTAAAAGCCAAGGAAGTAACTGCCCCACAAATCATGGTTTTAATCTATCAGCATCAGCAACACAGAGATAACCTTCATCCCAATGCAAAAAGACTAGAAGCTGTTGTGATACGAATTCAGCTCAGGACAGAGGTCTTCTGTTCATGCACTGATTTGAGTTCAGAGACAAGTTACATCAGCATCATCAACCTTTTCTGATGGAATCTAAAAGGCTGAAGACTTTAGCCCTGAACTAAAGATTGTTACCCTGTGAAGTCCAACACCCCCAACCACGCTCTCTTCTTCAGCTCTTCCTTTTCCCATTACATCATGGGGTTGACATAGGATTTTTTTTTTCCTCCCTTCATTTTCCTGAGATCCCCTCTGCTTTTTCAGCCCTCGTGTTTGTCTTGTCTACAGAAACCATTTACATTTTAAATAATTCAACAGGAGATAGTCACACAGTTGCATAACTCCAGGAGTTCAGTGTTTCCAGAAGGCAGACCATTTTGCTAAAAAAACCCCAGAGTTTGCAACATGATGCGACGCAAATCACAGGGAGGAGGTGACCAGGCTCTCACACCATTCCAGCCCCAGTCTGGGGCCCAGTACAAAGCGGTGACTTACCATAATTTGGATTTCTCTTTTGCAGACTTGCAAGTCATACTCGTTATTGACGTACATACGCTTCAGGGCACATTTCACCCCATTGTTAGTCCTCACAAGAAACACTATCGCAAATCCACCTGCGGAAGACAAAATCATCCTATTTGTTAACTAATAAACCTCTTGGTCCCTGCTCGCAACCCTCCCCCTGCCTCCCTCAGCCTTCAGAGCACAGTGGAAGAGGAGGGGCACTCAGCAGCTCCCAGCAGAGCTGTGGAGAGAGCACCCCTCACATGTGCTTCGCTCCAGAGCTTTCAACTCTGTCCAGACAGTTATTTCTGGAATGAAAGCAAAGTTAACATTTAACATCTCCACAAAACCAAGCAATTACACTGGTCGCTTGCCCTGCCAGATACTCCTCAGTGTTCCACAAATTTCCATTATGAAGAAAGCTGAAGTAAGAACGGCAACATTGCCTTGGGCCGAAATAAGTGCTACGGATCATCCACTGAACTACCAAAGGCCTAAACTTATAAAGCTTGCCAACTTTTGAAGCAATCTAAGTTACATTACAAAGCTGATTTGTGCAAGAAGCAGCAGAAGAAACCCATCTCCCACACATGGTTTGATGTTACTGCTTTCAAAAAAAAGGAGATAAGAACAAGGGGAAAAAAACCCACCACTATTCACTTTGTGGTCATCACTGTTAGTAAAGTCAGGACTCCCAGAACACACTTGACGTGTGAGGATAAACGACTTTAATCTCTGTTAGTAATGCATTTATAGCCCTGGTGAGAAATAGGAAGCTGATGGAGGCTAGACTTGTCACATATCAAAGCTTGGCACCTGGCTCCCAGAGATCAGAGTGGATCAGAACAGAGAGTCACACAGCTCCACGTGGCCAAGAAGTGCCCCAAGATGGTAAAAAGGGAAGGATGATGACACTGTCGATGTCACCACAAACTGCCCATCACAGCACATCTTTCTTTTCTGCTTAAGGATTTCTAAAGAGTAGGCTCACTAGCAGGTTATGACTCAGTGCCTTCAAAAGTCCCACAACAGCAAAAGCTGCAGTTACACACCATAAAAAGCTAGTCACACCCCAAAGATTTCTCGTTTTAAGCCTGACCCCTTTGGTGAGTCTCGCTCTCTACAAGCTGCCAGAAACCACCAGATCAAGAATACACATATAGTTACATTTGACACGTTTGTACATCTGTACTGGTTATTTGGCACCTAAATGAATTCTTCCCCATCATGCAAAATGTGACAAGCAAGACAGCCACATTTGGGCAAAATTTAGTATTAAAATAGGTTGCGTTTGACAATCCCAGTCTTGCAACAACTGGCACTTTCAAACTGTTCACAAATCAAACCTCACAGCCCAGCCCAGCTTTTACTAAAGCTGGGATTGACTGTTACCAAAAAAAGACTGAAAAAGAGCAAATGGCCAGACAACACTTCTGTGTTCAAAGTGTACGTTTGTCGATGACATCAAGCCATGCGGCACAGTCGACATGCTGGTGGGAAGGGATGGCATCCAGAGGGACCTGGACAGGCTGGAGAGGTGGCCTGTGTGAACCTCATGAAGTTCAACCACGCCAAGAGCAAGGTCCTGCACGTGCGCCAGGGCAATCCCAGGCCCAAATACAGGCTGGGCAGAGAGTGGCTGGAGAGCAGCCCCACGGGAAGGGCTTGGGGGTGCTTGGTGGGCACAAAGCTCCATACACTCCAGCAACGTGCGCTGGCAGCCCAGAAACCCCCCACACCCTGGGCTACATCCCCAAGTGTGGCCAGGAGGGCTAGGGGGGGGAAATTCTGCCCCTCTGCTCCGCTATGGGGAGACATCCCCCCTCCCCCCCCCAAGTGCTGCCTCCAACTTTGGGAGCATAGGAGCATAGTGACAGGACGACGGGGAAGGGTTTGATCCCAAAAGAGGAGAGATCTGGGGAAGAACTTTTTTGCTGTGCGGGTGGTGAGAGCCTGGCCCAGGTTGCCCAGAGAAGCTGTGGCTGCCCCATGTCTGGAGGGGTTCAAGGCCAGGTTGGAGGGGGCTTGGAGCAACCTGCTCTGGCGGGAGGTGTCCCTGCCCAGGGCAGGGGGTGGCACCAGATGGTCTTCAAGGTCTCTTCCAAACCAAACTATTCTGTGATTCTATGATATAACCCTCCCCATTTGTTATCAAATCACATTTATGGCACCCATTACAGCCAAAACACCCACAGAAGAGTTACACATGCAAATAACACGCCTGTCAGCATCCAAAGTAGTTCAATAAAAATCTCTCTTAGCATGTAAACCTCTTAGTTCTACACGTCATAGTTTGCTGTAGGAACTAATCTCACTGGGTGTTCCATGAAGTCCCATTGACTTCTAGGAGCAGAACTAATGGGCAATAGCCTGAGAGGCATTGCAAAAGATGCAACAGAAAGAAAAAGAAAAGAAAAAAATAAAGTGTCAAGACTTCAATTAAAGGTCTTAAAAACTATAACCAGGCTGCAAAATGGATATTCAAATTTGGAAAACTGGGACATGGCTCCAGGATAGAGCAAGCCATTCAGATGCTGCTTGCTCCTGCCAGAAAGAGTTTTTCAAACCCTCCTTGTCCTGGAGAACCTCTTTTCTTCACAGTGCTCAAACTCAGACACAAAAATAACCCTGACTCTCTGCCTTAAGCTGCTTCAAGTTGAGAATCTCAAATTACAAGTCATTTCAAAGAACTCCTAAACCCACAGCGGTCACCTTATTGTTCTACCCTGGTCACAGCTGTCTCATTTCTGGGGAACAAATCCGCACATCCCACTGTGATATCTTTAGCCCAAAGGATGTCTGTGCTGGAAAAAAAACAAGACAGAGCTTTACCTTTCACCCTCACCATCCTTGTAACTCGCAATGGGGCCAGTAAGAAATAAGGGACCTGTAACCAGCACCGATTCCCAGTCCCTATTTTCTTACCACATTAATTATGCTGCTTAAAATCAGAGGAAAGATCAAGGTTTGACTTTTTTTTTATTTCTGTACAGTATTTCCAAAATCTAAAGAAAACAACGACAACATATTTTTTTTTTATTACCAAGATCCAGCTGTCATCCAAACTTTCTGGGAATCACAAGACTTACCCGCCCAACACCAATGAGAAAGTGGTCCCTCAGAAGCCTCCCCTCCTTCTCCAGGGGCTGTTCCCTTCCCACAGCTCCCCCCAGCAGGACACTGCAGCTCTGTTCTCTACACTGCGCTTAGCAGACAGAAACACGAGCTGAGCAGCAAAAATAGATCAATTAAAACATTCATTTGAAAAAAGCAGACCCACTAAATTCAGGGACCTTCTTCTAAGTCTCTGCTTCAGCTGAAGACCTCTTCAGACCAACTACTAATGTCTCATTAGCAAAGTCTGGGGCAAGGTACCTTTCCTCTCATCTGGATCCTGTCTTAATTAACAAAGTCACTCCTCGAGCACCCTCGCTAGAACACATACATCATGCCATTTTGCTTAGAAGCAACCAGGGCCAACCGGCAAAGAAAACCGTCTAGGTAGTGGAGAACATCGCTAAACCTCAAAGAAAGGTTTAGGAGCTCAAAGGAAAGAGGAAATGTAGATTCTAAACACCTCGAAAGAAAAAAGAAAAAAGAAAAAAAAAAAAAGAAGTTAATGCTTTCTGATCTATAGGACTGCAACATCAACACAGGGACCTGGCAGAAACATGGCCCGGACCATCTTCTAAACGGAGTAGCAAGAAATGAGTATGTCAGACAGAGCTACATCCAAGGAAGGAGCAGCTTTAACATTTGCTGTGTGTCGCAGGAAAATTACATCCTCGTGTCCTCCTCCCTCTTACCTTTACCTCCTGCAAACTTTAGCTGACACCACCACCCATGAATGCTGTGCAAGAATAATTTAACTGATTTTGTCTGCAAATACACCTACCAATTGGTTACTTTATTATTAAACTCCCACTGACTGCAGATTCAAGCATGACAATTTAGTGCCCAGTAAAAGCAGCGTGTTTCTCTCCAGAGCAAACAGGTATTGATTTCAACAGGGTACATACAGCAACTTTTAAACAGCAATCTGCAATAAGCAACTTTGCCGTCAGAGAAGCAAAATTTCATGATCCACATCCATTTGAGAGTCTCAAAGCTTTACTTCCTGAACAGCTGATACATCACCTGTTCTGACTGCCTCAGTTAAAACAGACCACAACATTCCTTCCAAATTCAAGTTTGCTGAACCCAGGTTTTGACTGCACCCAAGATAAGTCCAGAAAAGCAGAACATAATCAAGAATGTCTAACTTCTTTCGGGCAGTCATTCTGCATTTAAATCAGAAAAAGCATGAAAATATGTCACCCTAATTTGAATTTCTCTGCATTTATTACACCTGCTGCTGCTAACTGGCTTCAGCACTCCCAGTTTTGCATGCAGTGAATGAGACTGCAAAACACTCCATAAAAAAGGAGGAGAATGAGGGAAACAGAAAGGGATGGAGGGAGAGGATGAAGAACAGCAGCTTCTTGCCACAGTCATACACAAACATCTCTAGAAATACAAGATCCAAGCCCACGAGCAGGACGAAGGGGACAATTTTAACAGTACAGAGAACTCACACCTGCAAATCGGCTCCTAAAAGAAGCAGCAGGCACACAGGTGGGGCAGAGAAAATCAGGCCATTGGCTTTTACTCATCCCACATGTATATACAGGGATGAGCCTTCATCAGCAGAGCTACAGCAGGAACCCAGCCCCTTCCAGGCTGTTGGTCTCCCAGGGCAAGGTCAAATCCATAGGTCTTTCCGCTTATCGTTTTTTTCATACATACTTCAAGGGTGGGCGTCAAGAGGAAGGGGCCAGTCTTTTTTCAGTGTTGCCCAGTGACAGGACTGGAGGAAATGGGCGCAAACCTGAACATAACAAGTTCCATCTAAACATAAGGAAGAACTTTTTCACTATTGAGGATGACAGAGCCCCGGCAGAGGCTGCCCAGAGAGACGGTGGAGTCTCCATCTCTGAAGACATTCAAAACCCTCCTGGACACATTCCTTCGCAACTTGCTCTGGTCGACCCTGCTCTGGCACAGGGTTGGACTGAGTGATCTCCAGAGATCCCTTCCAACCCCGTATCATTCTGTGGTTCCCCATCATAACAGCAGTAGTGAGGGCAGCCTGCTTGGAAGCAGCATCTTGTGCTGGCTTGCGGTAGGCATTGGTGGCTGCCTGTGACTTACTGGTTGCAAGAGGATTCCAGGCTCGCAATACACACGAGTCACTTAAATGCAGCAGAGCACTATCTTCTTACCTTTTGAGGAGCTGAGAGAGGGGATCACATGCAGCTTTGGGTGGCTGATTTTACCTACTTTAGAAATGCTTGCCTGGCTGTGAGGAGTTCTGCATCCTGCTGAAATTACAGAAGGGCTGAAAATACAACTACCAGCGCTAGAAACTGGCAAGTACACGGGCACAAACCTGCATGGAAAATTGCTCTGGTATCTGTATTGACCCGAATTTCCTATTTCCCTCCCCAGCTTATCCTAAAAGAACAACAGTCAGGGCAGAGGCATATAGGAAGATAACCACGTTCGCACACTGTTGAAGGCGCAGGCCTAAGTGTAAAAGACAGTGATGTTTCTCAAGAGACCTATGGCTGTTGCTGGCTCTAAACTGGTGGTGGTCACAGTAGCGACTGAACACTCCCCATTCGACACTGGTAATATGTCTTAAAGGTGGGCACATAAATGACCTTTTACGTCTTAGAATGATGAGAGCAGTATTTTAGCTTCTGCTGGCATGTAGAGGAAAAAGGGTTAAATTTCCTTCAGAACTTTAAATCATAGGGTACCTGTTTGTGAATGACGAGAGAACCATCCTCTGAGCTGCCTCTCAATTCTTGCTTCTCTCCCTTCTGGTGCTTGCAGATTTACTTGCTTTATCGCACCTGAAGCTTGGGACTGGTCTCTTGCCTTTTGCTTCCCATACATGTACTGGAAAAAAGGCTCTACCGGCACTGACACAAGGATGTTGCCCGTACCTGGATTACTTTGCCTCTAAGCTCTGCCTTGTGTGTGACCCACCGTCCCCAGCCACGTGTGGCACGGCCACCTCCCCACACTGGGGCAGCACAGGCTCTTGAGCTGACCTTGGCTGCCTTGAAGTTACACAAATCCTGGCATCTCTCTGTTCTACCCAGGGCTGGCACAGTGCATTAGAGCTGGCACTTTTGGGTTGTTGGAAAGGTTGTCTTGCTTGCCTCTGCTGGAAATAGAAATAAATGGTCTGTAATGTGCATCTGGCAGTGCTTTGTAATAATTGCTCGTCAATTTGTCTTTGATCCATTTCCTTTCAGCTTTACCCGGATTTATAGCAAAGTTGGGGGTTGGGCTGGACTAAAGGAGTAGAAATTGGTTGTGGTCTGAGGTTCTGGAAGCTGAAATTAGCTCTTGAGGTTGACAGGGAAGTAATGATAGAGAATCAGACTACTGGGGGTTGGAAGGGACCTCTGGAGATCACCCAGTCCAACCCCTTGCCAGAGCAGGGTCACCCAGAGGAGGTTGGACACCCAGGTGCATACAGGTGGGTTTGGAATACCTCCAGAGAAGGAGATTCCACTCCCTCTCTAGGAAGCCTCTGCCAAGGCTCTGGCACCCTCAAAGGAAAGAAGTTTCTCCTGATGCTTAGACAGAATTTCCTGTGTCACAGTTTGTGCCTGTTACCCCTTGTCCTGTCCCCAGGCAGAACTGAGAAGATCCTGGCCCCATCCTCTTGCCTCCCACCCTTTACCTATTGCTTAGCATTGATGAGGTCCCCTTCTCCAGCTCAACAGCCCCAGGTCCCTCAGCCTTTCCTCAGCAGAGAGATGCTCCAGCAGGGGCTCCAGCAGGCAGCATCTTCGTAGCCTCTGCTGGACTCTCTCCAGCAGTTCCCTGTCCTTCTTACTGAGGGGCCCAGAACTGGTCCCAATGCTCCAGACGGAGCCTCCCCAGAGCAGAGGGGGAGGATGACCTCCCTCCACCTGCTGGCCATGCTCTTCTTGAAGTTTCCCAGGAGACCATGTTGTAGATACGTAGTGTGCAAGGAGGAAGGGTTAACATGGGGGTGGGGTGGGGAAGAGCAGCTGTTTCCAAGGCAGTTAAAAGCTAAAGGATGTGTGTTAATTTCAGGATGTTGCTGCGAACAACCATCAGCTTTCAAGTAAGCGCTGGGTGATTTATCTAAGCAGAACCTGCTTGTTGAACAGGGCAGTGTCCAGGCAGGTGGCGAGAGCCATCTTCACCACTGCCACCCATCGGTTTCTGCAAACAAGTCCCTCTTCTATGGCATGATGCTGTGTGGTAGATGAAAGAGAAACTCTTAAATCCACTAGAAAGTCTCATTATGCAGTTTTGGCTACGGTCCAGGTGCTTGACAGCTTGGTCCCTTCCTGGGCTGAGCTGAACAGCTTCACTCTCCCGGGCCGTGTGATGTTGCCCAGTGAAAATTTCAACTGTCTCTTGGGTCCTCCTGCCCCTCTTCTTTCCCATACTTTGCTCAAAAGCGTGAACTGGTTTTTCTGTCTGCCACTTACCAACCAAGTACCTGCTTTTGAGGTAGCATTAGGAGCACAGATCCTTCTAGAACCGCTCTTTTAGTGTCAATCTGAGGTATTGTCCACAGTTGCTAATTTAAAGTGCTTCAAAATGTTCTAAGTCTCTTAGCCTGTAACCTACTATGCACCATAAGCCTTAACCTTAAAACCATCTGGGCTTCCCTTTTTTGCAAGGCAACAGTTTCAGGAGAGCACGTGCCACTAGCATGACGGGCGGTTCCTGAGCAGCCAGTAATAAACTTGCAAGGGGACATGGGAGGTGAAGGATGGAACAGAGCTCTAAAATTCTCACTTGTGCGTGAGAAACATGACAGGAAATCTCTCTAGGTCTGGGTACCGAGCACTGAAGGCATCACTGCCATTCCCAGGTATTCACAGAATCACATGGGTTTGGACAGGACATCTGGAGATCATCCAGTGCAACCCCCTGCCAAAGCAGGTCCACCCAGAGCAGGTTGCACAGGAACTTTGCTACACCCTTTGCTTTTTTAGAAGGCAGTGGGAGGTCATCTGCTACTAATAAAGTCTGTAGGCAAAGGGGCACTTTGGCTTTCCTCAAGCAAAGACACCAGACTCACCGGAATTAAACAGATAACTGCAGGATCACGAGCACAGCCTCCAGCATTTTTTTCCCTTTTCATGGGCACATCCACCTAAGCAGCATCCAAAAACAGGGAACGCCTTGGGCCTTCAAAGTTCTGTATCCCTCCAGTGTTTTAATAGCTTTATGACTAGCACATAAAAACTGCATCAAAAAGAGGATTTGACTCTTACCCCAGTGGAGTCAAACACAGGAAGGTTGAGGATGACAAGATGAACAGACAGAGGGAGGCTTTCTCCAGCCTCATTTCACCCTCTCCAAACTGCAATAGGATGCTGGTGAGCGACACAAACTGTTTCAGTGAGACGGCGCGACCCTGTGTCACTATTTGGCACAGGATTTCACCTGACTCAGCCTCTCGCTTAGAGGCAGGACTGACAATGCCCGTAGTCACTCCTGACATGTCTAACCTGTTCTACCATATGTTCTTGAGTGGTTTATTCCTAGGCCATTGTTATCAAACCTTCCATTGACTTGATTTCAACCCCAGGTTCTTACCCTACACACCAGACATCAGCAAACTACCACCAGTCTTTTCTCCACAACTCCCTGCACAGCTGGGAGTGCACTATCTTATCCAGAGTGTCTTTTCCAGATTACCTAGCAAAGACTAAAAAGACTTCCTAGAATCACAGAATGGTTTGGGTTGGAAGGGACCTTAAATCCCATCCAGTCCTACCCCCCTGCCCTGTGCAGGGACACCTCCTACCAGACCAGGTTGCTCAAGGCCCCATCCAACCTGGCCTTGAAGCAGTGATGGTTTCATTGATCTTCTCCTTTGTGTTTTTATTTTGTCCTTTTATTGCTACACATTGGGGTGTTGTTCATCATGACACTTGGAGTTTGGGATCCAACTAACGCCTATGACTCACTCTCCCACCCAATTCTGCAATCCCCTGGTTATACTGGGGGATTTACATGTTATTTTATACCCAAATAAGCAAAGATTATTCACCCTTAAGTTGCGTGCACAGAAAACACACAGCCTATCCTAGAGGCACAGGCTTGCATCATGTCTCAGGAGTATGTGGACATAATTGATGTTTGTTTCCCCATGATCCAGGCTACAAAATTGGGGTTTTCTTTACCTAGGCTAAGCTGTGTCAACAGTTTGGAAGCTCAAGCACAGAGCAGCGACAGGGTGTGCTCAGCCACCAGCTGAAACAGAACAGGCTCATACAGGGAAGCCCAGAGGTACGAGTGCGACTTGAATGATGTTCTGAAGGCGGCGGTGAGAACGGAGGGGTGAAATGCAGGACACACTGCACAGACAACAGACGAAGCAAGAGTCTCTGTGGAACCAGGAAGGCCTGAACATGGATCTCCTGGTCTTACTACACCCAAGTTCCTCTAACTCCAGGCGGTGTGTGTTTCTGTGTGCACACATGTTATAAACCAGAGTCCAGTTCTGAACGAGAACAAAACAAAGCCCCTTATCCCCTGCCAACAGGCTCTCCAGCTGAGAAAAGCAGATAATAATGCTAAACTAAACAAGTCTGCTCTCGGCCAAGAGTTTCTACCTCAAAGGAAATAACAAGCTTTACTGAGTTGGGTTTAGTTTTATTTTTAAGTCGCTTGACTTATGCTAAAGCATAACAGTGCCTTGTTTAAGGGGCTACTTCAATCTAAAAGGCCTGGCCCAGCATCTCCCAGAGCAGTATTTGGAGTGGGGTGGTAAGATAAACGTTTGTACTCCAGGAATACAAACCACCGGTCTCTGCAGAGTAAAAAGCAGGGTCTCTGCACAGTACTGCAGCAGTTCTTCAGACCAAGGGCTCTAAAACAAAGATACAAGTGCTTATCATCCACAGGTCTAATAGCTAAAAAGCAAACAAAACAGCAGAACACAAAGCACAACGTTCCCTTTCGTGCACAGGAGCAGTGCCTGGGTAGCTCCAAGGCTCATTTCCAAGAGGAAAGATACAGCTCTGTGTCTCACCTTATCACATTCACCTGTACAGGGAGTTAAACACCATTAAAACAAAACAAAAGTCAGCATAGATTCTGGATGGTTTACTACGTTTTCAGTTGTGGCTTAGTCTGTTCCTCTGAGCTGCTTCATTTGCTCCTAAACAGCACTTTAAAATGCTTCCTGGTGGAGTAGAGATAGAACTGCTCTGGGAAACTAAACTTATCAAATCAGATCTTGAAACATCTGCCAATTAAATAGTCTGAGTTATCTTGAGGGCAAAGACAAAAAAAGCAAGCAACTAACTTGACCTGAAAGAGCTTCGTTTGTGTAAGCAGCAATGGTCACAATCACTCAAATTTCACCCATATTTTGACCATTTTAAGTGGCTGGTAGGAGCAAATCAGAGCTTCAGAACTGCAGGGAAAATAGGCAGCACCTAGATAAAGCCCAAAGGACACCTAGTATTTCAAAACAGAAAACTTGAATCAGGCACAAATATCAGGAAAATCAGCTGAAACCTACCTCTCCCCACATGAGATACAAAGCAGATGAAAAATTAGCTAGGTAGGCATATTTGCAACAAGGTCAGGAATTTAATAGTGACCATACTCAAAGACTGTAACAGTGGAACAGTCATACCAAGCCAAGAGAGCTCAGAGCTAAACTGAACTTAGAGGAAATGCAGATTCTCATTTTATAAATATTTCTAAGCTTACTTTAACTAAAGAAAATACACAAGGAGCATAGACATGGGTTGCATATTAAGTTACCCAAGGATAGCATCCTCCTGGCACAGGACAAACTCTTGAAGAATACTCAGAGCTTTGCTATGCAGCAGCAGCATAAAATCACCAGCCCACGTTCCCGCCTTGCAGAGCACACAAGGACCATATAAAACTCATTTCCTCCTACCAAAGGCCAGAGCAGGTCAGTGTTGTTCTGCTGCCAGAGGAAAGCAGCGTTGGGATATCAGAGTAGGAGTTCACCTAGTTTGTATTGATACCAACAACAGGTCATGAAGTCACATTCAACCCTTCGTTTCATAGCCCCAGCCTGCGGGCAGAGAGAATTGTACACACAGCTCTACAGCTCCAGAGGTCTCTGGCTTCAGGCATGAGACTGTGATCTTCCACCAATGATGATCATTTTAAGCAGCAAGAAATTCTCCACGTAGCTGACATATGAACCGGAAAATTTGGTCTCCACAAAGTAAAGTTGCACGTATGAGCAATACAGTTTGCACGTTCTATGGCTTTCAAAGAGGAGCCCCCCATGGCTGGCCAGCACCCATCTGTCAGGCAGCTTCATGCTGAGCAAGTTTGCTGGGCAGAGAAAGCCCAGAATCCACGTCAGCTTTGTGCCTGATACAAAACGCAACTGCTGCTGCATAACTGATTTAGTGACAGGGAGGAAAGAAAAAGTTTTAAAAACACCTAAACAAACACACACCCCCCAGTTACAAAGGTACTTCCAGTCCTGCCCAGCGATTAGACAACACACACCATCAAGGCAGAGATCTGCATTCAATACTGCAAAAAAAAGAAAAAACAAAAAGCCAAAAGGTGTGCATCTGAAGCCCTGGTGTTTAGAAACTCCTCTCACCACCAACTGAAAAAAAGCAGTAGCTCTCACAGCTCCAGCCATTATGCTGCTTAAGCTCTAGACTTAAAATACCACCAAATTTTAAATGAGCATCTAGTGCATCTGCCAGAGGAAAGAGCCTCTCCCCAGGTAAAACAAAGGCTCAAGCTCCTGTAGAGCTCGTGGGTCAGATTCTCAGCAAGAGCAAAGCAGGGACATAGTTAGCCCTACGCAGATTTACCATAGCTGAGAATCCTAATGTGATTATCCAATATTACCAACATAATTACAGGGCCCTTGCCTAGTGTCATTGCTGCAATAACTAGGCTGTGACAAGACAGATTTAGATTCCCAGGCTCCACCCTCTTCTAGGCACTTTTTAAATAGGCAGGACATCATAGTTAGTGCGGCAGTTATAGCCACAAGTGCATAAACTGTGCAAAATAATACAACCAGAAGCATCACTCAACACAGAACAGAAGCACGGTCTTTTCCTCTCCTGATTTTAGGACAGCAAGACTGGTTGCCTAGGGACTGTTGTGGGGTTTTGGGGTTATGTTTTTAGTTTATTAGCTATAATGCTCACAACTGCAAACAGCCACAAAATATTTATATAGTCACAAGCATTTTCACTGTATTGATGACGGGGAAAAAGTTTAACTGCCTCTTCCTCACTTCTTTGGGTTTTATTTTGATAGGTCTGATTTAAAGCCATTCAGCTTCATTGCCTTCCATTTTTCAGGACCCCGTCTCATTACAGATCTTGAAGAGTCACTCCTCTCCCCTAGACGATACCCCTTCAACTCCCAGTCAGTTCCATGGAGAAAGTCAAAAAACAAAGCTGTAAATTCCAAGGTAGCAGAGAAAGGAGGGGAGAAAAAATGACTGGGGGAGGAAGGGAGCGGAAAGGGAAGGAAAGGAAATTAATCTCTGCCATTGAACAGCATACTAGAAGCCTAAAGTAACCAGTGAGCAAGATTCATCCTGTGCATTAACTCAGCATTCCCTTTTCAAAAGCTCTAGTCCAAGGGCAGCAATAGCTTGACACACTACCCATCCTCCAGGAACGTAGTCAGAGCACAGCCTGGATGCCTTGATTTAGGAGTATTAAAGCGTCACAGTATTTGTGACAGCAATTTCATAACAGCAACTCACTAAAGGCTACGAGCTGTTCTGGCCCTCACGGCAGGAGGCACGTTTAGACGTTCACGTGGGGAGATTTGCTGGGCATGTGCTCCGCTTTACGGTCTTGTGCATCCACTTGATTCCTCCCTGACAGGCAGACTTGGAAACCCAACGCTGATGGAGCAGTCTTTTATTACCATGCAGCAAGATACACAGCCTCCAAGCAGATTACTTGGCAAAGCAGATCAGTCCCTCTGTATTGTGACAATTTTAGTCACTGTAATTCCACTGTAAAACTAAAAAAAATAATAAAAATTAACGGGTCATGAATAACTTGCAGCTTAAAAAGAAAAAAAAAATAATTTGTTTAGATATCAGCCAACCCTCTGAAAAGCACATTTCAGCTGCTATCATTCCAAGCAGCTGCTAATAGCATCTGAGACCTCATTCATCTCCAAGTGAAATTAGCAATGGCATAAACATGCTGCAAGACCATCACTGGTTTTGAGAGAACACGACTGGAACTGCAAAGCCAGCAAGAAGCTGCAGCAACTGCACACAGCTGAAAAGCTACATTGGAAAGGCAAGGAAGCAGTGAATCACGTCCACAGGAGAGGAGAGAAAAAAAAACAAAACTAGTTGAGCTGAGAGCAGGTGGTAGCTGGAGGTGGAGAGGAAGGAGAAAGCAAAATTAATCTGGCCAGGGCCGGGACTGGTTTTTAACTGGACTTGCTTAGAAGAGCCAGCTTAGAGTGCTTAACGGGGCCCTTAAAGTGCTATGGAAACAGCAAACTCCACTTGGGAGGCAATTATGCAAGGATCCAAAGAGAGCTTGTGGCAACAGACAAATCAGACATTTAGGAATTTCAATTACTATGGTAGCACCCAGACATCTGCACTCAGCAAAGCGTCATGAAAAAGACTGGGGAAGCCCTAAAACATACCTGATAGGAAAGCTCAAACTTAGCTAACACAACACCAAGAGCTTCACAACAGCGTATGGATGTTTATGTCACACATGCTTCTTCTACTTCAACCCAGGAATGCATACTTCAACCTTTACAGGTCTACCATATAACTACAGGTATACTCTTAAACCACAGAAGTACCATCTCACTGAGTAACAGGAAAACACAACTTAAGGGTCACATAATATTCCTCTGGAAGAGGATATGCTAATCGAAGCCTGAAGACAGCAATAAACTTTTCAACTCCTTGGTACATGCCAAGCATGGAGAGAGGTATCTACTGTCCCACCAGGCAGCTCTCAGGAAATTCAAACCCTGCACACTGTCTGGAGCACTCGGTATCTGTCATTCAGCACAGGGAAAAATAACAGAGATTTAAAAAAAATAAATAAAATATCAACCTTAAACAAAGCAGGACTTAACATTTTCCCACACATACTCAGGTGAGGAAGGAGAGAGGTAAGAGTAGGCATATGCCTGCCTGATCATTTGTCAGACGTCCAGAAACGGGAAAGGGGTCCAGAACCTGCAGTCTTGTGACTGTTACTCACAAGCTCCATAATTCTTCAGGATTTAATTCATCAGCTCAAATGAACTTACATAACTGCTTGAGAATCCCAATTCACATATAATATACCAATATACACGTTTCTAGATGGCTCGATAGCAGAAAAAGCTTTGAAGGTACAACCTAAGTGCTTCTTACGTTAAGTTTAAACGAAAAGCAAAAGGTAGAAAACCACCATCTGTCCCACCCCCAAAATAGCATCATTTTAATTTTAAAAAACTCTAATACATTTTAATCCAGTCACATGTTCTGTTGGACGCTGCGTGAGCAAGATTGAGTTTGTGTGCTTCCTCACTCCTCATCCTCAGGTGAAAAACCTCAGTGTGTTGGAAGACGCTGTACGTTAATTATGTTGTGATCAGCTGTAAGATTACAGCTGTTTGCACCTGCTGATATGTCTTTCTGACCACGTCTCCTTCAGCAGCAGCACACAAGCATGCTTGGGTACTGAAGGCAAATGCTGAGCCCCAGCAGGCACAGGCAGGGGCAGACAGGCACCTCCCAGGACTACGGACAGTCTTCGTTGTGGGTTTGCATTATGTGACACAGGGCCCTGGTCTGTGATAAAAGTTCCTTGATACTATGGTGACATGAATATTAACGACATGGTGGTTAAAACACCAAACTACGAGTTACATTTGCATTTAATACAAGGCTTCATCACTGCTTGCCTACATAGCCCTCATCAAATTGCTACATCTTCATGGGCTTCAATTTCTCATTTGTAAAATAATTTGATAAGCCTTTCCTCCACCATCTGTTTGTCTACTTTGCAGAGAGAGGAAGAGAAACAACCACGCACAAAACCACATGTTGTATGACTCTAGTACACAGGAGCCTGTGCTTGCTGAAAAGCGGAGACAGCACAACAGCTCAAACTAAACTGGTAATCAGGTGCAGAAACAGAAGGGTAAACTCATATCCAGACACTTTTAAGTACATCTTCTAACTCAAAAGCAACAGCTGAAGGCCAAAAGAAAGGCTCTGCTGTTTTTCTTGCCAGAAATATGCACTCGAGGCACCCCAGGATGAAGTCTGACCCAAGTCTGCACTGCCCTTCCCTTTCCCTCTGCCATACTGTCCCTCCTCCCCGCTTTGTCACTCCACAATCTACACAGCAGTGCTCTGCTATGCACTGTTTTTGTTCCCTCACAAATATAATCCATAAAAATAAGAACCTAAGAACCAGCAGGATCTCACCAATTGACAACTAGGGCTCCCTTCTTGCATCATCTTACACTTGCTGACTTTGTGAAAGTGCTGTAATGAGCATACAGCCACAAAAGAGCTCAACTCAAAACACCCCAACTTTGCAGCAATGCTTCCTGAAATTCCCAGGGAATATTCAGTGCAGCCCAGTTAGTGTCAATATTATGAGCATCCTGCTGGCACTACCTGAACCAAGGCCCAGAGACATAGGGTGAGTTTAGCAGGTACCTCTCAGATGTGTAAGTCACCTACCGGGACATTTGCAGACCTCAAAGCAACAGCGACCCTGTGAAGGGAAAACCTTGCTGTCCGAGCCACCGGAGTCACCCTGGCTTACCCCTGCTTACCTGCTGCCTTTACCCCAACTCTCGCTCCAAAGAGACATGGCACTGCCTCTTCCCTCCTGCCAATGATTCCTGCCTTGCACTGAATCCCAGAGAACGGGCTATTTGTTATTCATCTCCTCCCTGCACATCATGCACATGCCTACCTGGACAAGAAGTGCTACAACATCTGGGTAAACAAGAAAGGCAGGCACGTCAGCACACAGGTATATGCACACAAACACATGATTTCACAGATCCTTCTCCTAACTTAAAGAGAATTTTTTTTTTTTTTTTTTTTTTTAAAGGATTTCACCACATCTTCCACGTCACTGCTCATTTGACCATCCACTGCTTTAGACACTTCTTGCCTTCTTGGTCACGAAGACAGTTACTAGACCAGAGCCAACAGCAGCCACCAGTATCTTTGTGTGAATGCACTATAGTCACAAGGCAGGGATTTCCTATCAATCCAGCTCACTCCTCCAAAGCAACAGCTAAACACTGGAGGGAAGGTCTTTATTTCTAAAGCACTTCCTTTAGTCAGAAGCAATTAATCCTTCGGAGGCTCATGGCAGGTAACTAAAGTATCACTGACTTCACGGTTGGTCGTCCAGAGAAGGTGCATAAAGCCATTGGCTTGCATTTCTGTGCTCCTCCCACATCAGCACCAACCATTTGTGTATAAAACATGCTGAAAGACTGAATTTCTGTCACCCCTCCAACATGTGAAGAGCTCCCAAGCACAATCCAGGATAGCAGTACAGTCACAAAGCCACGTCAAACCAAGGGCTCAGCTTGCTTGCTCTGGTGCTTTGAACAGAAGCTGATGTTCAGGGAGAGTCCGCACATCTGAAAGCCACTCCTTGAGAGCACACCCTGCTTCTTGTGGAGCATTCTGCACTTCTTTAAGACACAAGCTCCGAATTAATTTTACTGCTGTCATTAGCTTTGTGCAGCAGAAGCACTTGACAACCTCACAAGCATCATTGAGCTTTCAGATGTAAAGGAGATACAAGCTAAGGTTTCATCTGAAGAACAGCTGTGCATTTACATAGCTTCAGAAGAGCACAGATTTCACTATCACACCCTGGAGAACAGCATGCCAGATCACTTTAAGTTCACACAAGCACATTTTGGGGTCTCCTCCCTAGCACAGCCCTATTAGCACCAAATGGGAAGTAAAACCAGTGTGTTCCCAACAGTGACTGAACAAAGATAAACTCTACCTGTCCTCAGCCTATCAACTTCCAGCTAAGCTGCAGGGTCAATGTACATGCACACAAAGTCCCTGCTTGGGGAACTCAGCTGAGGATGGCTTTTTTTATTTTTAATCTATGAGATCACCCGTCACCAGTATGTAATTTGTTTCTACAAAATCATGAAGCAAACCAGATGCCACAAGCATCTTGTTCCAAAAAAGTCTTTAATCCAATCCTGTGACACATGGCCCGGGGTCCTGATGTCAGCATGGGTTCTGCCATAGAGTAAGCATAAATTTACACCCAAATCGCATGTGTGCTGAGAGCACGTCCATCTAAAATGCACACAGACAGCATTTGAGAGAAAACACGGACTGCAATTAAAGCACGCAATCTGGAAGGCTAGGGATCAATTCCTGACTTGGCCACACATACCCTGCATTGCTTCACCTTCGCATCTCAGTATTATTTCCCAGTAGCCCTGAAAGGAGCGGAAGGGCATTTTCATAGTTTGTACCGGAGCTCAGATACTCTGGCAAGAGGATGTCGAGAGGTCCTCACATTAGAGGAGCTGCAGCAGCTCTCCTCTGCTTTCTTTCTACTGCCTCTAACAATAACCTTCATTTCCTTTAGTGGCAATTATTGGACCTCCCACAAAAGAAGAAAAGGAAAGTTTCTATAATGATAAAAAGCCACAAATGAGAGAGAGTTACCCTGCAACAGTGTTTAACTTAAGCCCTTCCCAGTCTTTTCCTTGTGCTTGTAAATCACCATCAGTATCGTTCCTAAACTCAGAAAAGTACAGCAGACCGTATCTGATTTATAAAGGTATATTTCCAAAATAACAATACCGCCACAAGAACATGTTGTGCTTCCCCCCATCCAAGGAAGAAGGAATCCTTTCCTATGAAACTTGTCTTTTGATAACAAGAAGTAACTGAATAAATAACTCCTCCATAAACAGAGTTTGCTTACAGAGTGTTTCTCCTCAGAGACTTCCTGTTTCCTTCCACGTGTGAAACACGAGTAAACGCTTACTTAGTACAAATGAAGGCAAATTGGTTGCGACTTTCCAGGAGTGCAGCAGCAAGTCCTGCAGCTGGCGAGCTGCTCTTCCAACACACAGGCCTCAGCCTGTCCAAATCATTATTTTTGGAAAAAGTCACCTTCAAAAGGAAGCAGCTTCCAGTCTCAATGCAAGTGTGCAGCACCTAGTCAGTTCTGACCCCTTATTAGCCATGATTAACGCAGGTGGGTGAGCTTGGAAGGCAGCAAGTGCTAAACCCAAAGTGGATTCCAGCTTGTCTTCAGCACATTTATAACCTACCACCTGCTCTCTTCTCTGCTGAGAAGCTCCTGTACAAAGGGGAGAAGGCCCACAACACAATGAAAACATTGCAGCAGTACGTGTTCTCCTTAGATCCAGAAAGCCATTGCTGGTGTTGCAACCAGAGGTTAGTAACCTATTCATATATAACTACTAGAACACTTACACAAGACCCGAGTTGGATAGCTAAACCCTGTATTTTTCCCCAGCCAGAATCTCCAAACTAAGCTTTTTTTATACCAAATAACCGACAACTTCATAAGGCTGTTGCAGGACTGCCTGAATTGGAAACTATTCTGTTTTAACATGGAAGGCTCTTTCTGAGTAGACAGCTGCAGAAAACCCATCCCTACTCCAACTGCACTTGAGATAACGCTGCTATTAAATATGCTTTTAGCTAATATAGCTGTTGCGTAAGAAACAGCCACCCCCATGTACAAACCGGGACCCATTCTCTGACATGTTGCATAAAGCTTTCAAGTGAAGTTAGAAGATGCAAGTCTCTGGGCTATGCAACATCCTACATAGCTAAATCCACTAACGCCTTTTCCTTCCTGATCACATCTCAGGACACGGCACACACTCTGCCCCAGCAGACTTTGTGCTGCTAAAAGTACTAAAGCTCCTGGGATACCTCAGCATTTACCAAATAACTCACTTGAGATTCCTCACCAGTTTGCGTGGCTTGTACGTGCAAAAAAAACCCAGACTACTGCAAGACAAGAGGAGCCGATATCCTACCTAGAGCTGCAGAGCACAGCATACACACCCTGTCTCACAAGGTACACAAGAAAAGCAATGGGGGAGAAATAAAAATCACGTGCCCCATTCCAAGAGGAGAAATGGTTTAATTCCTAATCCAAATGTCACTGGTCAGCTGATTAGCAGCTAGCACTTGGCAGAAGCTAGAAGGCAATAACTGACAAAATACATTGCAAAGTGATGTCTTGAACCAAACTACACAGGAACTGGGTTGAGGGTCACATAAATCTGCCAAATTTACCTTGGATGGGGCTTGCTTCAGAATGAAGTTATTTCAGAAGAAGCTCACGCGTCATTTAAAAGGCTGAGAGTGACTTCAGATCACTGAAGGGACCTTTAGGGAAAGGGGTAAGCCAGGCAGGGGTCAGCAGAGGTCCTCTGTAATTAGCCCAACCACACATTTCATAGCTCAGGGGCCACCTGTCCACAGTGGGCACAGGCTGGGCATTGACCGCCTTACCAAGCTCTCCACACACACACTGGCATACGGGTCTGCTAAAGAAGACCACGATGAAACCTTCTCACAACGTCCATTTTTCCAAAGAGGAGTGAAACGTATAGCTTGCAAATTTAATCTCATTTTGTATCGCTTTATAATGACTTCCTACCATTAAATGCTTTGAAATACACATTAGCCAGCAGCACACACAGAGGCATTTATCTGAAAAAAATCTCAGTGAAATATCTGACAATTATTAAACCCGAATGCAACCTCAATTACACATTTTAAGGGGAAAACACTACAAGTAGCAACTTCAGAAAAACACTAATTGAAAGTGACTTTTCACAGATGTGACAAACCACAGCCTGTACCTTTTGCTAGAGGTAGACCAAGACAAACAAAATCCTAGTTAAAAAACGTACCCTGTCAACACTCACATACTTTGGATCAGTTCAGCAGCCTCTTACGATGTTGCAGGTACACGGAGTAACACAAAAAACAGCCCACTGAAAACTGGACCCTGGAGCAATCCCCACCTTGTTTGCTGTAGCTCAGAAAAGTACCTGTTATTTGTGGTACTCTGCCAGACTTGCACATCCCACAAACTCCTCAGCGAATTTCTCATTTCTGGCAACATCCCTCTAAACGTTTCTGCAGCTCCAGTCCTCATCACAGAGACACGGACTTCCCTACAGCTTCAGCATAGGGGTTTGGGTGGGTTTTTTTTGATCCTCCCCTACACACAGGCAGAAACAAAAAGCAGCATCCAATCTGATCACACTGTTTTGGTTTCTTTTCACAAAGAAAACAGTCAGATATAAGTCTGACTCACCCACACACTCAAATGCCTCCTGGGCATCCATCTCAGCTCCCCAAAACACCTAAAAGCCGGTAACAGCCCCCTCAGCCCATACTGGAGCACTGCTCTAATGCTGCCACTTCAACCTCGGCCTTGCAGAACGTCCCACAATTAACCCCCGTGCAAACTTTGAAGGGAATTTCTCAAGAGATCGTTTGTCCCATTCCATGGATTAGAGCAAGTCAACTAAGAATCACCTATTACAATATACTGTTCATCAAAAAATACCGATTCACCAGTATTATAACACCATAGACAAACAGCTATTCATGTTTCTTTTATATTATTCCCATTTACTTCCTTCCCCAACCAGGAATGCAAGTATCCAGACACAACTATATTTAAGGGAGTAGGGGATGCATATAACCGCAGTGGATATTTTGGGGGATCTACGCAAGACTGCAAGCACAGGGAGACATCTGCCATCTGGCACACTTCACAGTGCCTGCATTAAGGACTCCCATCCTGGCCCGGGGAGCAGTCATCTCCAGCAGGGTTGGTCAGCAGAATTGACGGGGACCAGTCACAGCGTTGACAGACAGAGGTAAATCCCAATACTTAATTCCAAAAGTTCTGGTTCAACCAGTCCCTCAGGCTTGCAACTTAAGTCTCCTCCACACCATCCATCAACATTTCAGGCTCTTTCTTTTAAGTCACTTTTACATCTCGTTAATTTTCTAGGCTTTACATGCTGCACCAAAACACAGGCCTCTCCTTTCCCTTCTACAGCAACAGTGATGAGAGATGTTTCTTCTCCAGACAGGATACTCCACCTTCTCCCACAAAGCGCTTCCCAGGGGACTTTTTCTTTTTAGCAGAAATAGCCAAGATTTCACAAGTTGCCTTTTCAACACTGCCGAACCACCAAGATTCATTGCAGATACAAAAGTTTTCCAGCCAAGGATTCAGACATCAGTAGTGCAGGGACCGTGCTGCCACAGAGCTCCCCAGGTCTCCAGCTGAGTCAGTGCGAAAATGCTGTTTATCAGCACTTGGGGAGCACACGCAGCTACACCAAAAGCCAGAAGTAAGCAAAGCTGCACCACTTCTGACCCATACTAACTCCCCAGATGACCTACATTTCCTACAAAGGAAATGGCATTTTCACCCCTCTATTCCCATCAAAAGGTGACAACCTGCAAACCTTGGCTCTTGTCCACTTGGAGACTTTACTCACCAGTAGAAGCATTTTGCAATGCCCTCACCAGGAGTCTAACTGCAAGGAAAACACTTGCATAGCACATCTCACCAAAAGAACTTCCTTTGACTTAGAACGCAGGTAGGAGAACTTACCACCTATTTTTCAGGCCTGCTGCATCTTGCTTGGCCTGTGCACACAGACCTAAGAGCTGTAGCTGACACTAGGCCATGCTCTATCCCAGAAGCCAGCCAAGAAACCAGAAATCACAAGGAAAAGCCCCCTCAAGCAGCAGTTCTTCCAGGACACTGAGGTATGGAGGGGAGATGTCTCCCATACGATCTCTACTACCACCTTGCACCTGCAGCTTAGGCCGAGCAGGAAAGGGCCCAGTGACACACAGGCTGGCTTCCTGGTGCTGTCAGCACCGGGGCAGAACCTGCCAACAGATTATTCATCAGAAAAAAAAAGCCTCTGTTTTCCCATGTTACCAGGATGAGGTCAACCTGCAATTAAGAAAAGCCTGTGACAGCTTTGCAGGTTTAGCTCTTGAAGTTCCTGAGCTACAAAGCCAAAAAGGCATTGGAAATACCAGCCAAGGCAAACCTATATGGCAAATTTCAAGTCAGGGAAAAAAAAAATATCAAAAAAATCACTATAGTTACTAGCTGAAGGACTACTTTTGGTGCTCCTCTCAGCTCAGCAAGCAGCAGAACACATCAGAAACCATCTCTGAAAGACGGTCAGATATCTATTTGTCTTTACACTGATGATTTTTTACAAACCTGAACACACACGGCATACAGAGAGTCCCTTTTCCATTTTAGGGTTCCTTCTGTAAAAGCCAACACAGGTCCTCCCACTCAGCTCTCATAAAGCAGCTACCCTCTCCCTCGCAATTACAAGATCAAAACAAAACGCTGTTTTGACTGAAATTGCAAAGGCTGCTGCGCAGGAGATGGACCAGGAGCAGGTCTAAGGAGGCCAATGTCTCTCTGAAGGTCGAGGCTAAGGTTACCAGCCAGAACCATTTGTAAGGCTCCTTAGAGCCCAAATAAATGAAATGTAAAATGATAGTTAAAGCAGCAGCACCAGTCATAACTTTAAAAAATACCACCAAGCAGCTTGCTGCACTGCAAGTACATATAAAGGGTTTTATAATCCCTACTGTTAATTTTTAGCTAATTGTTTTATTTTGGAAAAAAGTGCAATTAGTATTACTGCTTCCCCTGCAGAAAGCCCACACAAACAGAAATCCTTCATCCCAGATCACAGCTAGCTCTGCTCAGCCTACCAGTGTTCTATTCCTCTCTGCTTACAGTAGGAAAGGAGGCAACTGGCTGAAGAAAGTTAGAGTGAAGACCCCCGCTTGCTTTATTTACAGCACCTTGCTCTGCACAATTTTTTTTGAGAATTTTGGATTTGGGTTTGTCGTTTCTGGTTTTGGGTTTTGGTTTGTTTTGTTTTGTCACCCCAAAACAAAAAACAAAACACCAACTCCCAGTTTAGGGGGTGGAAAACAATTAACTTCTGAAATCTCCTCCATTTCCAAAGCATTAAAAAAAAAAGCCAAACACAAACCAAACCACCAGTGAGTTTACACACCGGAAGAACAGAAGTGTCAGCTTGCAGATGCCACTGGATGGCAAGTCTGTCAAGGACAATAAAATACACGGGGAGCCAGGGACACAGGGGGGGAGGCGGAGTGCACAGGAAAGGCCGAAGCCTCCCTCTCCAGCTTTGTGAGAGAGAGGGATAAAGAAGGAAAGGCAGAGGGCCCTGCAAGAGGCCCTGGGCTCTTACCTTCCGCCAGCACCTCGTCCACCGTCACTTGATGCCGACCGATGCTGAACACCCGGCCGATGTATCCGCTGCCCGGGCCGCCGCTGCCGCCGCCGCCGCCGCTGGTACCCGACCCAGGGCCAGAGCCACCCTGCTCCCTGCGCGAGTCGAAAAACTTCTTCATTTCTCAGGAGGCGGCAGCAGCTGCCTGATTAATGGGGGTGATGCTATTTTTAACGCCCCAACCCCCCTTCCTCGTCCCTGCTGTAGCCCGGCCGGGCCCGGCGAGGGAGACCCAGGGCCGCTCAGCCTTGCGGGGCCAAGCCGAGCCAGGCGGCGGTGTCCTCCGGGGGATTCACACCTGCAAAACCACAGGGGGAGGGAGGGTAACGGGAAGGGAAAGGCAGTTATCCCCACAACACAGCCCGAGCCGCCGCAGCCCCCTCAGGGAGCCCCGACTGACACGGCCCCCCGCCTGGTACCTCTCTGCGGGCGGGGGGTGCCTCCATGCACCCCAGGGCCGGCCTGCCGCAGCCCCACTAG